>VMDR010018643.1:0-18994 GCA_007922815.1 Macrotus californicus
AGGGGTGGACTTAGAAGGGACTTGCTGACCCTCCATGAATACAATAGTAGGGATTGCCACAGAAAGCTTAGGGTGAGTCTCTAGGCGGGTCTAGAGCCCCACCTATAATCATGGGAGCTTTAAAAGAAAGAAGACTGTGGACCCAAGCTGCCATCTCTCAGAAGAGAGGTGGACAGTATGAGTTAAAAGAAACCACACTGGAGCTAAAACTGGATGGAATTTTTCAACAAGCTTCTGGAAGGTGCATGATTTAAAATTATCAAATACAGGTTAAACCTTTTTATTTTATAAACAAAGAGAAACTGGATCCTTAAATGGTAAAGTGACTCATGCAAGCCTCTTAACATGGAAGTTTGTGGAAAACTCAAAGTGTTTTGACATTGAATCCAAGGATCTTTCATCTGGATCTCCCTGCCTTTTCTTCTGCTTGCCTTTTCCCACAACCCACGCAAGTACAGAAGAAAGACTCACCACTCATGATAACTGTCTCACAGTGTGGTGTGGACCAGGTGGTTAACAGATGTAAAACTCTCACTAATCTATAAAATGGCCAGAAAAGAGTAAGACTTCATTGATGATAATGATGATAATTGTTTCCTTCTTCTGAGGATGGATGCAACCACCTTTGCCTCACTATCTAGTCAACAAATATTCTTGAGTATGCCATGCACTTGTTCTAGGCACCAGGGATAGGTCAATGAACAGACGAAATACATAAGGAGTTTATATTCTAAAGAGGAGACCAGCGATGAGCAATAAAGAAGTTATAAAATATGATAGTTAATGGTAAGTTGAGAGGAAAAACACAAGTAGGGGTAAGATAGGTGATGTTCTAGAAGTGGAGTCAAATGTTAGATGGTGTGACCAGGAAGGAAGTAGTGTGTATATTTTAGGGAAAAGCATTCTCATGAGAGGGAGCAAAGGCCCTGAGGTAGGAATGTACCTGTGGTTTCAAGAACCAGGAATAGCCAACATGGCTGGAGCGGAGTGAGCCAGGGAAGTGGAAATAAGGTAAACAAAGGCAGAATACCAGGCTGGATCTGTAGAGTCAGAGCGATTGTGTCTATAGAAAAGAGTAAAGGGAACAGAGGAAAGATGTTATCGAACTTTAGTTTTAATAGAATCACTTTGGGTATGCAAAGAATAGCCTCAAGGGAAATGAGGGTGTGGGCAGGAAAGGGTTAACTCAGCAGGCCTGGGTTGCTCAAACCCTGCACATTCAACAGTAATAACACCAACAGAAAACTTAGCTTCAGGAGAAGCTCTTGTTGGGCTTTGGGGAGTTAGCCTCTGGGCCCATGGAATACTCTGCTCAATGGTAGCATTGTCCCTGAGGACTTGGGTCAGGCTGTTCCAGCCTCACCAGGTAAGAGGCCTGAAGTCTGAGTAGCTGGAGGTCAGCCCCACAGATACCACATGCCTACATGATTGACCCCCAATAAGAACCCTGGACACCAAGGCTTTCCTGGTTGAAATACTTCACATGTGTTGTCATACATCGTTGTGGAGAGAATTACACATGTCCCAAGCAACTCCACCAGGAAGGTACATGTGGGAGCTTGTGCCTGGTTCCTCATGGACTTGACCCATGTGCCTTTCCCCTGTGTTGATTTCCACCAGCATGATTTTGCTACAATAAACTGTACCATGAATATAACAGACTTTCTGACCCTGTGAGCCCTTCTACCAAATCACTGAGACCGAGAGTGGCCTTGGGGGCCCCATCACATGGTGGGTGCAGTGGAGACCAGCTAGGAGGTGAATACGCTAGTCCCCATGAGAGATGATGGTGGCTTGTCTGCCATGATTTTGTCTCAGCAGCATCCTAAGGAATTCTGTTGAAACTTTTGAAGTTCATTGGCAGGGATAGGTTATTTTTTATTAGTATCAATTGACATAATTATTAAATAGCTAATTCTGATCTGATCTGTCAGTGAATCTTTTCCGATTTCCCCCCAGAGAAGGAGTTTTTGAGAAATGTGGTAACTGTAAGATGCCCCCCAAAAAAAAGTTTTCTTGTTTATCTGTTGGCATGAACCTGCAGATCTGTATCCATCTGCAGACACAGTTGTCATCAGAGAAGCACAGGAATGAGGGGAGCCTGTGCCACTCAGAACCGTCTCGGATCCCCACCTTCCCGACATGGGCATTAGGCAACCCACCAATATCCCACATGGGTGGACAAGACACTGACCTCACAGGGTCAGTGTAGGAAGTGGGAGAATGTGAGGAAAGAAATTCTTAAACTTGAATGGGGAAATGAGAACATTTCTATATTCTAGGTTATTTTATTTATTATAATATCTTACCCAGAATATTAACAACAACAGTGGGGATATATTAATGAATTGTGCCAATCAATAGATATTTGAAAGAAAATGCAGTGAATATCTGTGGATGAAGCCCAAGCCTTTCTGCAAAGTGAATGTTCTATAGCAAGGCTTGGGGAGGGGGGAATAGCGTGCTTCACACAGCTGTACAGCTTTGGAAAACTCAAGAGCTTTTATAGACAGGAGAGAAACTTTTTCTCTAAGGAGTTCAATGTATGCTTAGAAGACAGGAGGTAGAAGCTGAAGCTATTGGGAGCCATTTGCCCCCTATGTTCTTCACCTACCTGAGTTATGATCCCTGTCTATCAAAGGAGTGGGGCCAGAAGAAACTACTCTGGGGAATGCTCACTCTTGTGTGTGCAGGGAAAGGCGTGGACCAAAAAGTCAACCAGACATTGGATCAAATTTCATCTCTACCACTTACTAGAAGTGTGATCTTGGGCAAGTTACTGAGCAACTTTGAGCCTCTGAGCCTCCCATTCTTCCCTCATTAAATGTGGATTATATTATCTGCCTCCAGGTATCAGCATACGAGGTTTAAATAACATATGGCTGGCACCCAGCTCATGACAGGCCCTTAATAAATGTTCACTCCCCATTTCTAGATATTCCATGTATTAATAAATAATATCCTGAATATCTATGTAATTTGAAGGAGAAAAGAAAACAAGTGACTTGCTCTGGCCAGTGGGAGAGGACATCTTTAAACTACTCTTATGTCTGCAGAGTTTGGAGGGCAACTCTGGCCTAGGAAAGGCATAATTTCATTATTTCTGTTCGTGCTTTTTGTCCCATAGTTGAATTTCAATGATACACGTGGTCTGGTCATGGTCATGTGGAGGTTTATGCCATGCACTCTGACTGAGAAGGGCCATGCTATATCAATTGTTAAATATTTTAATATGCCCCTTAGTTTGTGCTAATAAAATGTGGATAGCTAGATGGAATAGAGCATCCTTAGTTTTTTAGAAGACCTCAGTAAGTGCTGGCTATGCCCAGACAGTCCCATAAATCAATGTGAGGTAGAAAGTCAAAGCTGAACTGACATGTACGGAACTGAAGTTTTGGAGCTAGGAAGCAGGGAGCAAGAGAGACTATCAAGGGAAGAGGAGGCCCCAAAAGATCCCACCAAGATGGCGCCCATGGAGTCCCAGCTCCTGATAGATTGTCCATGGTGAGGAATGTCTAATGAAACATGTAGAGTGATATCTAATACTCAAGGTGAAGTTCTTGCTTATGCCCAGCTATACAGGAACCTTCTTCCATTATTTCAAACTTTCTGTAAATTTCACTATACGTAAAGTCTTAGTGCTCTGAGAGAAGAAAGGTTTTGAACTGATTTCCAATGTGGGGTGAAGGAAAACAACAAAAGAAGACCTAAAGCTGTTACCAAATTGGGTGCTGTGTGGACTCAAGAGCCCCCCAGAAATCTCCTGCAATGTGGGAGGAGCACCCCATGGAGGGTGGGGTGGCGCTTGAGCTGTCTCACCGAACAACACTGAGAAAAAGGCAAACTCCAGAAGTTTGATACGTTTGGGTGATGAATTCTGAGGACTTCTGAATATTTTGTTTTCTTTAGTGCACTTGGTAAAAATAATAAAATTACTTGCAAATGTTCTTTCTTTGTGTCTGCTTTTGTGAATGAATGAGCTATCCCTGCTCCCAACTTCAGAGGTAATGTTGTGATAACCCAGGGAAATTTAGAGGCCAGAAGGCAGCCTGGATCGGTGCCTGGGGGTCCCTCTGGGGGTTCTGAGAACTGAACCTCTCAGAGAAGAAGCTCTTGAGAAATGTGGTAGCTGCCCTCGAAGGAGGGCACCTGTTTAGCGCACAGGAGAAAGGCAGGCCTCCTGTTTGTTTATGAACAGCCTGCTGAGAGTTCCATAACAGTGGTTGTTGAGTCTACCAGCAGACTTGCAACTCTTGAAGCCCTTGCACACCCAAGCCACTGAATTATATTCCTGGATGTGCCTTCAACCCCAAGTAAAAATTTTCAACCCAGGTGGTCATGTCCTGCCCCTGAGTTTTTCATATCAGATTCCAAGAAAGGGTTTCAGATAGAAATGTCAGTTAACTCAGAAAAGCATTCCCAGGCAAAAGGTGTTAGTAGTTTTAGCGCAAGTTAAAGAAGCATTTCAAAAAACTTTCAGAGCATTTTTGCCAATAGCGGATTCCAGGTCTGGCAACTAGAACCCAATTTGTAGGTGCTTTGTCTTCGAGGGCTTGTAAGATGGATATACACTGCGCAGATGAAGAACGACATGCATATATTAAGGGTAAGATATGAAAGGATTTTTTACTTCATGAACTCTGAAAACTTCACTGGCACATATATGAGACATAGGTGTCAGGAATATTTTTGAATTTTTCTTTGGCTCATGCTCATCACTAACATACAAGTCACTGTGAAGGAAGTACTATATTTTGCTTAAATGCCATATCCTTCTGTTTCAGAAAAAAAATTGAAGCATAGAAACCATTTGGGCCTCTATTTAGGCCTCATTTCTATTTGGGCCCCTTTGTCAGGGAAATAAAAGGGAAAGGAGCTGGGAAATACGTTCCCTTGCTCAGAGTGGGGCAGAGGAAGGATTACTTAATAAAATATATGTTCTCCTAAACCCCGCCTGGAAACAAAGAAGGATATAAACAAGCCATGGCTTACAGTTTCAAAATTATATTTATGGCTGCACATTGTCAAGATAAGTAGCTAATGGTAATTCAATAAGCAGATAAGGATAATAAAATGCACTGATGCAGGGCAGATGTCAGACTTGGTGATGGGGACACCCTTTCACATTTGAGGCCCTCACAGACCTCATCAAATGTTTTTAGACAGGAATGATGGCCAGGCCAGGGGCAGGTGGCTGGGTAGAGCCAGGGAGAAAGGTCATTTTGGTCTGTAGCCCTTCAGCAATGACAGAACACTTACCATTTTCTAGTCTTACCAGAGTTGAAGTGATACATTTTATAAGGAGAAATCTCCAGCCATGTAGAGAGGAGAAATACTTCTGCTTCTAAGAGATTTTAGGGGAAAAAAGAACAGGGTGAGAACCAGGATTCTTTGGGAGGATATTGTACCTAGGGAGCAGAATAAGCACTAAACACATTTGCAGGCTGAAGACTAAAATTGAAATCCTAGCAATTGTCGAGCTCCTAAAATTTGCCCCGACTCATTCAACCAGACTCCTTTAGATCTGCATCTGTTGTGTTGGGGCTGAGTATACAGGAATAGATACAGCTCCAAACCCTCTTGTCTAAGGTGTTCTGTGCTCCAGGTGGCCTCCTACTCGTTCTCTGACAAAGGTCTATGGATGTAGCACGGGGAGGGGGGGGAGAGGGGAGAAGGGTCACTGTACAAGCAGGTCTCAACAGTCCAGTTTTTTAGTCACTGGAAATGTATAAAAAAAGCAGTTCTGATGTAGGTAATAAAGAAAATTCTATCAGGTCAATTCTGAGCTTTAGATCTACGTCAGGCCAGTGGGTAAAGAATAAACATATTCGTGCTTTCGTATCTGGTCCTTAGGCTGAAACATGCAATTCCATCGAGGAAGGCATAACTGTCTATAACTGTCCCTGCTTGAGCCCTTGCTGTCCTTTTTCTGCACGAGGACTTAGAGCCTCAGGCTCCTATCGACCCAGTATACACAGCTCAAACGAAGACAGCCCGTGGTGGAGATTCAAGACCACCCAAAGCAATCGGTGGAATTCTCTAGTTTCTCAATTTTTCTCCTGCACAGACTTATTCTTCTAGGAAATTCTGAAAATATGCAGACTAAAGGTTTTTATTTGGGCCATTCAGGGAAAGTAGAAAGTACTTAGTATTTGCTGTCAAACCTACCTGGGTTCAAATTTCTGCTCAGCCCCTGTGATCTTGCACAAGTTATTTAAATTCTTGGAGCTTCACATTCCATTTGCAAAAGAGAGAAAATTATTTTTGTAGGGCAGGGTGGTTGTAATGATTAGAAATCATGTGCAGCAAGATAGTTGGCATGGAGACCACACCCATCTAACAGCAGCTGTCACCAAGCTCTTCTGTAACCAAACTCAGATACTGACATACATATCAGTTATCCTACACTTGAAGTTTTCCTGCAATGTTTATTTAAGGCCCAATTTGCTGGACTTTATAATGCGTAATGTCTTTTAAGCATCTAGACTTAAGTTCATAAAGAATTTTCCACAGTTATTATTTCATATAACTCTCCTAACAAAAAGTTTGGTTTATAATTATTTTTACTTAAGAGTTTAAGAAACTAAGGCTCAGACTAAACTGCTCATGGCCTCTAAGTGAGTAAACTGGCAAACATGAGTGCCAGGGCTTCCAGGTTGACTCTTCATTTATCACTGAGCCGTGTTCATGTTTGTGCACACCCTCATTCTTCATTAAACATTTGTTGTACCTCTGCAGGCCCTGAGCGAGGTGCTGAGAGTACAACTGTGAGAAAAAAGCCACAGGTCCTGCCTTCAGAGATTTTCTGTTACCACAGGAACACAGGCATTAAACAATGACACAGGAAAACCAACAACTTGATTTAAAAATGAGCAGAAAACCCAAACAGACACCTCACCAAAGAAGGTATACAGATGGCAAATAAGCATATGAAAATATGCTCTGTATCATATGCCATTAAGGAATTGCAAATTAAAACAATGAGACACCAGTACATCCCAGTTAGAATGGTCAAAATCCAAAACACTGACAGCACCAAATGCTGACAAGGACGTGGAGCAACAGGAACTCTCATTCAGTGCTGGTGGGGATGCAAAATGGTAGTCACTTTGGAAGGTAGTTTGGCAGTAATCACGCTCCTGTGTACTTACCGATGAACTGAAAACTTGTGTGCACACAAAACACGCACACAGATGTTAATAGCAGCTTTACTCATAGTTGCCAAAACTGAAAGCAAGCAAGATGGTCTTCGTTAGGTCATTGGATAAAGAAATAAACTGTAGTGTACCCATATGATAGATTGTTTGGTGCTAAAGCAAAATGGGCTATCAAACCACTGAAAGGTCTTTTCACGGAGGAGACTTAAGTACATATTAATAAGTAAAAGAAACCAATCTGAAAAGACCACATTATTTCAACTATATGACACTCTAGAAAAGGCAAAACTATGGAGAAGGTAAGACAATCAGTGGTTGCCAGGGTTCGGTGGGGAGGGAGGGGTGAACAAGCAGAGAACAGAGGGTCCTAGGGCCGTGAGGCTATTTTGTGAGATACTATGATGGTGGACACGTGTCATTATGTATTTGATAAAACCAACAGGAGGTGCAACACCAAGACGGAACCCTAATGTAAACTGTTGACTTGGGGTGATAATTATGGGTCAGTGTGAGCTCATCAACAAATATAAAACTGTAGTGTAGAGTGTGATAGTGAGGGCAGGTTTTGAGGAGAGGCAGAGAGTATGTAGAAACTATAACTTCTGCTCAATTTTTCTGTGAACCCGAAACTTCTCTAAAAATAAGTCTACTTTTTAAAAAAGAAAACCACACTGATCATGAAAAATGCATTAAAAGACATAGTGCAGGGACCTTAGCAGTCTAGGATAGTCCTGCAGAGCTGGGAAAGCAGCTGGTAGTAAGTGAACTTGAGCTGAAATCTAAAGCACAAATAGTGGAAGCATCAGTTGTGCTACAAAGCACAACTTAACAAACTTTAATAATCATATGGACAACACACTTCTGATAAAGGACAGTTAACAAAATCCCCTTAAGACTGTTATCATACACAACCAATGTGTAACATGTGCCTCAGATCTGGAGAAAGAAAACACGGGAAGAGTCCAAATATTGTCATGGTAACAGAAACACAATGATCCCCTGCTAAATGGTTTCCAATAAGCAAGAACAGCCAGGGTTCAGTAAGTAGTCTTCCATGGAAGTTAACATCTGTTATTTATTTGTTGATTCTAGTTTAAAGAAAAGCAAGATAATTGGAAATACTCCTATGTTCTGGGAAAGTATTGAATGAAAGAGCTCTTAGGGCATCTTACATATTGGTCCATTACTTTTAGTACAAACCTGCTCTCTCCATTTAAAGAATGGATGAGAGAGTTGGATAATATCTAGATTCAGTAATTTCAAAGCCATGGCAGATCAAAGACAGCATCTTGCTTATTATACAAGGAGAAAGGAGCTCTCCCATTTTTGAAAGGACATCCTTAAGGTAATTGAGAAGAAATAAAAGAAAATGTGTATTAAGGAGGAGATGGAAGGTGGATCATATTCACCAGATAATTGCAGCTGTATTATCTATATTAAAGGAGAAATAGCAAGGAAGAGAAGAATACCCACATAGCGACCTATACACCTATGCTGTATAATGGTTCAAAGGACACTTTTCTCAAACAGATCTGGATTTAAGTCCAAGTTCTACCATTGACTAGCTGTAAGACTTTAGGCAAATTCCTGAGTCTCTCCCTGCAACCCAGTCTCCTCATTTGTAAAATGGAGAGCATTATCAGGACCTACCATATAGGTTCGGGAAGAGCTACATACTTTCCTGTACACACAGTCATGATCACAGTACTTAGCACATAAAACCACTCAATAAATATTAGCTGTACTATTATTTTCAATGGGATGAGTAACTCCCTCAGCATAAGTTTTACTATACAGCAACCCTGTTCACCTTTAATTCCTACCGGACCACAAAGGTTTTGAGAAAGTACTGAGGGAAAGCAAGAATCCCTTGGTGAGTTGCCAGATGCTGACAGTTCAAAGGCAAATGTCAGACTGTGGTAGTTTCCTGTCTCTGAGGAGCTCTACTTTGACATCTAGATGATCTTGGTAGCTCCATGACTCTGTCATTCTAAGATGTGCTGATGCCTTCATCCCCCTATTTAACATCCCTTTGTAGCATAGCGGGTGACTGACCCATGGGAAGCATCACAAGTGCTGGCCAGCACTGTTCCCCCTCACTGGCTTCATACGCCCACCTGAATTGTCATCTAGTCCCCTTCGAGAAAACTCGAGCCACAGCTGTGGATGGAAGTTACCGAGATGTCTGAGGATGCTTGCTTTGTGTTCACATAGGGCAGAACACAATTTTGCCAGTTACTGTTTATATGACCTCAGCCAAGTTACTTAAGCCATCTGAGTTTTCAGACCCTCATCTCTACAAACAGGGCTGGGATACCGCCTCGGCCAGGACCCAGGCAGGAATCAGATGGCCCGCTTGAGCTGGGTGATGGGTTGACTTCAATAAAGGGATCATTGACAGTGTGTTGGCAGGGCTTGGGAAAACCAGCAGGGCTGGTGCAGTGACTGCACTGGTGGTGGAGGGCCATGAGCAGTCTCGGGCCGGAATGGCTGGGAGAAGGGAGAGCCTTCAGAACCCAGAGAGGGTAACTTGGGAAGGGTAAGCTGCCACGTACTGCAGTTTTAGGTAGGAGAGCTAGGCCAAAACCTGGCAGCTTCACAGAAACAGAGCAGAAGACTAAGTTAACTACTTTTCCTCTGTTCCCTTTCCTTTTGTGCTAAACTATTGGCCAAACCCAAGTGTAAGCCCTAGATCAGGGAGCCTGCTCATGAGGTTCCCTGAGGAGGGGCACAGAACAAGGTAAGAGGGAGTCTGGGTTGTGGGGTGGGAAGTGAAAGAAACCCAGCTGAGGCACCACCAAGAAAGGTTAGTAAGAGTGTGGAATAAGTCAGTTTGCAAAGCCCCTGTGAGTGTCTGGCACATGATAGGAGGGCAGTAAACTTTAATTCCCCCAAGCCCACCTCACTCTCCAACTGTCACAGAGAAACCCACCTTCCTTCAGCCTCAGTCCCTGTCCCATACTCAGTACACATCTTGACATCCACGCTTGTACAGGCACGTAATGCTCACTGTTTGTCGGGCTTTCTATATTCGTTTTCATTCTTAGGCTTTGGCGTAGGTGTTTCTTCACTCCGCGTTCTTTAGTGGACTTTTCAGCTACCAGACTGCATCCCGTCCCTCCCAAACCTCACCTGGCCCATGGGTTATGATTGGCACCACAGCAGTGATTAATTTCGGATTAGTTGCCTGCCTATGCAGATACATGTATCAGCATTAACTTTCAACAGTTACCAAAAGGGTGAAATATCCTTTGAGGAAAAAGAAGGAAAGACTCAGTGGCCAGTACCTCCAAAGAACTTAAGCACCACATCCAAGGGAGAAAATTTCCAGGGAGCACCAAGAGCTTGAACTTTGGAAGGAGGGCTTGCTTGGTTTATAAACAGGCAAGCATTTGCTAGCCAGTCCAGCAACAAACCTCTGCTCTCTAGTCAGCCAATTCCGTTAAATTAGTCTTAAAGACAACAATAAAAAATGCCAATCATTCTACTTAACTATGTGGCTAACCATCCATTATTAATCGGAGCACATACTTCTGGAAGAGTAAATGGGTCTCAAAGATCTGAGCCCGATAGCCCCATAATGCAATAACACCCATGCCTAGGATCATGTGATAAATGAAGTGATTGATCAGAATGGCACACGAAAGATGGATGTTCTCTCTCCGCTCTCTCTCTCTTTCCCTCTTCCCCTGTGGCTTAGCGTGAATAAAAATGCTAAATGAAAGGATATTTTTATATAACACAAACAAACAAGCCTTTGTTTTCAAATGCTCATTTGCAAGAGGTAACTTGCAAAAAATCAAAACCAAGAAAACTTGCTGAGCATTTCTGTTGTGTCCATTTTCAGCCACATTTTCTTTAATAAGAAGAGTTCTCATAAAACTGCAATTAGATTGGAAATTTAGGCCATCTTTGCAATTATGTTCCAATGTGATCAGAAAAGTCTCTTGTGCGTCGTGAGATGTTTTGGTTAAAAGCATATTTCAGAATGCAGGTAAAAGGGCAAAGTTCTGGTCTCTCATTTAACTAAGTCTCTGCCCCTAGCATGCTGAGACACACTGTAAGCTAAGGAGACAGCAGCAGAGTGTGTGAGCTAGGCACACCCTAGAGGGACACAGTCTTGTCTTTATTTCTTCTCAGTAGTAACTCCAAATGGCACAGCTCTATTAGCATAACATCTCAGTCACTGTGTCCAGGGTCCTCCATGTGCTTTGCCAACATTAGCCTGCTCATTTCAACCTGAGGAAAGTCGGCAGGCTGCCCATTCATGTCATTTCAGATGAATTCACAGAAAATTTCAAATGCAATCAATGCTTCAGAACCGGAGAAAGTGAGTTCTCACCCCTCTCCCAACAGTGGGTATCAAGGTATTAGCACTGGGACATCGATAATTCTCCTGACGGGCCTCCAGGGCCCAGACAAACAGGAGCTGAGTGTGCAATTGTCTCTGCCCCTGTGGAAGAACTAGCGTGGACTGAAACAGGGACAGACTGTCCATGTGGCCCCTTACACCAGTGGTTTGCAGTCTTGGCTGCACACTGGAGTTACCTGGGGACCTTCAGGTGTCATTGGAGCCTGGGTCGGACCTTCTGGGACTCTGATTTAATTGGCCTGGAGTGTGGCTTGGGCCTGGGGAGTTTTTGAAGGCCAAGAGGGCACCAAGGTTGAGAGCTACCGCTAAAACTAGCAGCTTCTCCAAGAACCACGTCTTTCAGGCGTTTTTCTTTGGATGCCCCAGCTTTGCTAGTGAGCAGCAAATTTCAGTCCTATGAAATTTTACAAAGTTATTTTATCCAGCCTTTATGGTGGCTCCATTTGTGCGTGATGACTGTGTGCCTGACCCAGTGCTTTTCAGACTGTGGGCAGTGGCTTACTAGCAGGGGATGGAGTTGGTTTAAATGGTTGCAACTGGCACTCCGGATGTTAAAAAATAGGACTGAAAATATTGGTTCCTCACAAACAATGAGTATTACTTTGTAAGGTGTGCGTGCATGTGTGTAAGCTTGTACTAGGTCCTGGTGTAAAGGTAAAATATTTATCTCAATGAAGAACATGGTCAAAAAAAGTATGAAAACCCCTGACCTTGCATGCTAATCCTTGACCCAAGTGTGAAATGTCTCTCTTCCGCTTTACATAAGAAATCTGGGCTCTGAAGTTTTCATAACTTTCTCCAAGTTCATCCACATACACCAAGTGACGAGTGTGAGTTTAAGTCCAGACCTGTGTGTCTACGAGGCCCCAGCTCCCTCTGTTAACTAGAACGCCTTCCAATCATCCACCCCCCCAGGTTTACAGCTACGTCATCGGCCTGTCTTCCAGTCTCCTCCCACCTGGATGCAAAACTAGAGACACAGCTGGCTAACAGAGTAAAGTGAAACCATCTAAAGACCTTTCCCCTTAAACTTCTACCAAATGAAGAAGACTCCACTGCTCTCATTCCAGGGCGTCTCAGCCTTGGGCCAGGAATGCTTTCTCTTCTGGAGGCTGGTTCTCCTTCACCTGTCAACAGGGAGTTAAAGAGCACCTTACATTGCTCTGCCTGTGATAACCCCATATGGCCTTGCACGTGACACCTGGGGTCAACCCAAGGTGAAGAGATTCACAACACACTAAAATGGCAACAACTTATTTCCTCTGAAGAAAAACAAGTGCCCCTAAAACACATTCAAACCCAACTAGATGTGAGTCGTGAGTGTATTCAACAGGGCTGAGATGTTTTTCAAGTGAACTTGTTATTCAAGGATAACACATATTTAAAAAATGGCATACATCATAGGCCACAGAACAATCGATTTTCACAAATGAAATGTGCCCACACAACCCTCACCCACATCAAGTGTATAATTTTGTTAGCCAGTGCCACCCCAACAACTTCAATGAGGAAAGAAGTAAAAGGAAGAGAGAATGCAGCACCGACGCCCCAGAACCCCCTCATAGTCCCCCTTTCTGTCACTACTGCCCCATAAGAGGAAACTCTGTCTTGACTGCTAGCCACAATTTTTTGCCTAGTTTGAATTTTTTTTAATAAATGGAATTATGCCCTATTTACTCCTTTGTGTTTGTCTTCTTACATTCAACAGGGCATTGGTGAGCTTCATCCAGATTGCTGTGGTGACCGTTTGTTTATTGCCATTAATGTATAATATTCCATGGTATTAATATACAATTGATTAACCAATTCTTTTCTTGTGGCCACTTGGGTGTTTTCTGGTTTGAGGTTATCAACATTTCAGTGCTACTATGAACATTCTCCTAGATATCTTTTGGTGAACATATGTTTGCACTTTTATTGGTTATTTATTAGTAGTGTAATTGCTGGGTCAAAGGTATATATATGTTCAGTTTTAATAGTTACTGCGAAAGATTTTTCCAATGTCGTACATTTTAGCTTCCCACTAACAGTATTATGATAGCTCCAACTGCTTTATATCTTCACCAAAATTTGATATTTTCTGTCTTTTTCATTTTAGCCATCCTGAAGTGTGTGTGTATGTGTGTGTGTGTGTGTGGAGGGTGGGGGGGGTTGTGTGTGCATGTTTAGTGGTTATCATATATATTTTTAAATCAATTTCACTCAAGGGTAATTTACATACATGAAACCATATCCATTTAAATTATAAATGTAATGTGTTTTGACAGATATCTACACCCATAAAACCATTGCCACAATCAGCACATAGAATATTTCCACATCCCAAATGTTTCCTCATGTCCTTTCTGCATTTTCTAGAAGGGATGCTAGAGGAGGACTCTGGGGAAGCCTGCAAGCCTGCTCCGCAGTTTCTGAGCATGCACTTTGTTCTTCACTGCTGGACCAGTTTTACCAGCAAAACTTTTAACTAGGCCAGTGTTGGTAAGAGAGCCAGACAGCACAGGGTTAACTGCATTAATTGTACTTAATTTTAGTTGATTTAAATTTCAATGTGAATATTCAGATATGGCTCCTGGCTACTGTAGTTGATAATGCAGGTTTAGATTTTACTAAATGTTTATTTCAGAGTTCTTGCATGCTAGAGTCATGTGGATGTTACTTACCCCTGTTATACAAATGAATTTCCTGGACTATGAGTTTCTCAGGGCAGATTTTTGACTTATTTCGGACATTTTACTATTTTTTTTAATCGAGAAAGCCAAAATAAATCATGTATTCAAACAATCTCCTCTTTGCTAATTTTTAGTAACAATACACCTGTGCCTGTGGCAAGTCCTTGATTCTTTCTGTGATTTGTGTTTAAGCATCAAGGTTTGGGACTTGGATAGACCCTCGCTTGAATTTCATCTTTGGCTCTTCCCATCCATGATGCTGTGAGCAAGTTAGTCAATCTCTCTCAGCTTTAGCTTCCTCATCAGCATAGCTGTGACTGGAGATCTATTCCATGCATGTCTGTCACATCCCAGACCCTCAATAAACGTGAGTGCTGCCCATGCCCCTTTGATCTATCTGCCAAATGGTGCTAACAAACACCCCTATTCCATAAGACTTCATCACCATACCAACCCTTTGGGAAGTCCAGAACAACACAAGAGTGTAAAGTGCTGTTTCTGGAGTCAGTGTGAGTAGGAGAAGAAATAGCAGGACTTGAAACAGCAATCTGCATCGGTCTTCAGTAAACTTTACCTCGCCGAAGCTACTGAGAAACACCTTTTCTGAGAGTCATTCAGCAGAGTGTCTGCTCTCTGCTAGGAGGAGAAACAGCAGCCATAGAAAGAAACAAGGACTTGGGTCAGACCCATGATGGAAGACATTTCTTTTTCCCTTGCTATGGCCCTTCACTTCCAGGAGGTCCAGCGTGTGGATTCTGTTTGCTCAGATATGGTGAGTTCTCTCCAGGTGTAGTTCATTTCGGGGAGAAGGGGTCTGAGAGCTGTGACTAGCCTGAGCAGCAGGTTTTAACTAAGGTTCCAGGGGAAGAGGCTGCTGGCACGTCCCAGGGGGTGGGTGAGCAAAGCGGGGGAGGAGGTGGGAAATGGGTGCACTGAGTGTCAGCTGCAGGCCAAGTGTTGGTTGAGTGCTTTAATGATGATACTGCTCATCACTGTTTATTGATCGCTCAGTAGAACACAGGCCAGAAACTGTGCTAAACCATTTAATCTCCACCATAAATAGCATTGCTGTTCCTATTTTACAGAGGATAAATCTCAAGTTTAGAAATGAAAGGCAACTTACTTGGGGCCACACAGCTAGCAGATGTTTGTGCCCCGGTCACTATGTCTCCATAATGTATGCCCTGGACCACATGCTTTCCTGCTTTAGCTTCTCAGAATCCCCAAAAGGTAGATCTGCCTTTTGTGGATGGGAAACAGACTACGGAGTTGAAATAACATTTCTCAAATTAATAGGTCGGGAATTCAGATGGTCAAACTAGGATGTGACCCAGCTCTTCTAACTCTACATCCAGGACTCTTTCTGTCACATTAGGCAGTAATGGCAGAGAATAACTCCCATTATCAAGAATCTCTTCTGTGCCAGACACTGTCCTACACATTGCACATGCAGAACTCATTTTATCCTCATAAAAAACATCTTTGCAATATCATCCCCATTTAGAGACAATGAAACAGAAGAACAGAATGGTTAAGCACTCTGCAAGAATGCATAGTAAATACAGAGGTTGGGATTTGAACCTGGGCACTATGGCTTCACTGTCACTTTTTAATCACTGTGTTAGAGTCAACCCCAATGTCAGAACATCTTTGCCACAGGTGGGCCCTTGGGGACTATACAAATGCATCTGAGCAGGGTAGAAAACCACAGGGTGAAATGAACAACTGCAGAAAGGAATAATAATTTTTAAAAAGGACAATTGCAGGTGACAAAGCTTTGAGAAGAGCAACAAGTGCATTAGCCAGAAAGGATTGTCATGGTTCTGTATGGTCCACAAAATGGCTTTGCTTTAATTCAGACACACTAGGCTGGCCTTGCTCTATCTGCAATGGAAATCACCCAAGTCCAGAACTGACAGGAGAAGTTGATTTATTTTCATTGTTTGTTGCAGCAATTCAGTGCATTTTATTTAGGACCACTGTCTCTCACTCAGAGGGAAACTCATAACACAAACGCATTCATCTTGGGAGACAGTATCTTGGATACCGGCAGTTTGGGTAATTAGATTGTTACTCTCAGCATGCACGGTCTGTTCATAAGCAACAAAGAGGCTTATCAGATTCTAATAACCTTTAGTGAATATTATGCAAACAACTGTACACAAAGACATTCACAGTTTGCAAAGAAAAATCTATAACTTAGGCTATTCTTTGACATGGGAAAGTTCAACATATATTTTCCTTTCATAACTGAAAGGCCATTTCTCTCATCAACAGCCAAGCTAGATCATTTTTTATTGATTCTCTAAAGATTCTTCATTAAGGGAAATTTGAAATTAAAAACTAGGAGCAGTGTGACCTTAGTATCATTAGGGCTTGGATACAAAGACAAGACCCATCGAGTATATTGGTAAATTTCTACAGATTAATACAAGTTGAACCCTTCAGATACCTACTGACTTCTAGCCAATAGTGTCCTCACCAAGGTCTCTGAGTTCAGAGACCTCCAAGTGCCTCAGAAAGTGGCTAGATGATGAGGCCTTACCTCAAACCTGCAAGCTGAAATCACCCTTCTAGCTGGACATGATGTAGCCCCCGGGATTGTACCCTCCTGCTGTATCCCCTGGCCAACACCAAGATGTAGCTGACATAGAATACATGTCCATACAGAGATGTTCAAATGAATAAGCCAGACGGTCAAGCTCTCTTGGGTACAAAAATCACCAGAGGTCCACAAAAAGCAGCTGTATCAAAGATGCTGGAGTGATGTCTCCCTCTTGGGTACTTCTGCCCCCTGACCTGCATTTTACACTTTTCAGTTCCAGTCCACTACTTTGATTTTGTGGATCTTACCCAGATCTTTGATTCTTGTGAGTCACTACACTCTTTGCAGTAGCCTGAAGTATTGTCTTGGCCACCATTAATATCACCTAACTGACCTCAGACAGCCGCCCACTAAGTATAGAATTTCAGGTTGCTTTTCAACTCAGTCACTTCTTGCACAGTGTTCTATGGACCAGGGAGCTCTGAAAAACCCTGTGGCCCTGAAGATTTGCCTCAAGTTCTGCCTTTTGGAGGCAGAGAAGATCAGGTGGACAAGACTCCAGGCCCCCAATCAACCTCAGCTTCAATCAGAGGTCCATTTTTAACTCAACTCTTTTAGGTTGTTTTTTATTTTTATTTTTTGAAAAGACACCCTGCTGCTACAATAAAAGGCTTGACAACATTGATCTAGGAGAAATGGCAAGGCCTGAATGAATTAAATCTGTATCATTCTCAGACTTCTACCATTCTTGTATGTCTGCCTCTAAATGTGTTATTAGTCTTTCCTCTCCTTTTATCACTATTACATGTTTTTGTATATTTTATTGTTTATGCTATTACAGTTGTCCCACTTTTTCCCCCTTTGCCCTCCTCCATCCAGAGAGGAGAGGCAGGGATTGATTGAAAGAAGGTGAAGAAATTAGTCAAAGAACATATATAAAGGACCCATGGACATGGACAACAGTGAGGGGACTGATTATTATATGTGTTAATTGGTCTTATTGTCTCTAGAATTCACCTCCCACTTTCCATTTGCCTTTGGGCTTCTGTTCAAGCTGTTTCCCCACCTGGAAAGCTCTCCCCCTGCCAAAATATTTCTCCTGTTAGGGAAAAGTTCCTCCTCTGTGCTCTCTTAGCACAGAGCACATATATCCCTGTTCTGAACACAGCATAAATATGGTAAACACTGGTTCTTGACACAAGGTGGACCAGGATTTTAATCAACCCTGTGGGTCACCATTTCCTGATCTTTAAGAAGAGTATGATTTTATTCATAAGTTTGTTATAAGAATTAAGGGAGATTATGTGTATAAAAGCATAGGGCCTTTACTTGTGGGTGTTTTAATAAGTTAGTTTATTAAACTAATAAATAAACTTTGCACAATTATCTTCCCTCGTGACTTTGAGTTATTGTAGGGCAAGGAATGGATCTCAGAAACCACTGAGTGGATAAAGTATTGTTCACTGAGGGCTTACTGTGTGCACGGTGCTGTTGGCAGTACTGTGCATTTCCGATCTCTTTCCATCCCCACAAGTGATCCATACGACAGGTTCCATTCACTAGTCCCACTTACAAAAAGAAAAAATCGAAGTGCAGAAACTTGTCCAAGATCACACAGATAGTAACACTGGTATTCAACCCAGCTCAGTGGTCTTTCAAAGCCAACCACGTATCTTAGTATGTTGCTTTAGTGATTACTAAATATTTTTTGTGTTGAAGATTCAGCTAAAGTACCACTTCCTTGGTAAAACCAGGGAAGCCATAGTAAATTTTTTCTTCCTCTGGACTCCTTCCTGTACTGTCAGTGTTTCTCATTAACAGGCGAATCACTTTCATGTTCAAATGATTTTTGTGCCTCCCACCGAGCCCACCCCATCTAAATTACAGGCTCCTGGCCTGGCACACAGTAGCTACTAAATAATATCAACTGGATGATGATTGACATGGCTGTCATTTGTTATGGAATCTATACTCCAAATACTCATGATGAAAACAACAATAAATGACCATTCAGCCATTCTTCTATTCAACCATCAAAGTACTTACAATATTTCAGACAAGCCAAGAAAATCGTAAACTTTGAAATGGGCCAAAAAATAAAAATTACTAGATCACATCTCTAACACATTTTTCCAGAGTCTTCTCTGCCTTTTATTGACTTCAAGCTATGTTACTGCTTTATAAGTCAGAGAAAACTGATAGAGCAAATGATTCTTGTCCATAGAAATACAAATGAATTTTGTCCAGT
>VMDR010018644.1:0-18992 GCA_007922815.1 Macrotus californicus
TTAATTTTCTTTCCTTTCATTTAAAGAACTTACATTTTTCTCAGCACCAACATGAACAAATTAGTAGACAGTAGATGTTTGAAATGCTAATAAATAGAATTGCAAAAGCAATGATATATTCAGGTTTAGCAGTTTTTGGTTAAAATAGAGTGTTGCACTAAAGTCAAAGAATGTAAAAGCAATTTAGTCTAGTTAGTATTAATAATAGAAATGTTTCTTAATGTAATGTTATTGTGTATTATAAGAACAATCTAATAAAAATGTTCCATTCTAGTGATGTGGCTCATAAGTACACTGTTAAAAATTATAGAAAAAGGGTGCTTTTAAGAGGTGGAAAATGATTAATATTGTTGGAATCTTGCCAAAATGGTGGCAGGAGAACATACATCTATTTCAAACATCCCCAAATTTCTGTGAAAACAAGAGAATACATTTGAATATGTGTGATAATAGGTGTTCTGGAATACAAAAGGATAATTAGCAATAAACCTGGAAAATATAAAGTAGATGGAACCATATTAATGAAAGGAAAGAAAATTAAGAAAGATTCAGGGATGCCAGAGTTTCCCCCAAACAGATGCATAAATACTTCTTGTCTAGGGAGCACCAATAACACTCAAAGTCAGGGAGGTGCTGGATATTATTTAAAGACCTACTGTCTTACTCCATTGGGGCTGCTCAGCCTACTGGGACTCAACCACAAACACTTATTTTTTTATAGTCTAGAAGCAGGGAGTCCAGATCAAGGCACCTGCCAGTCTGGTGTCTGGTGAGGGCACACTGTCTGGTTAATGGTAAAAGGAGTGAGGAAGCTCTCTGGGATCTCTTTCCACCCTCATAACTGATCACCCCCAAAGGCCCCACCTCCAAATACCACCACGAGATATGAATTTGGGGGCGGTACACAGATATTCAGTCTACAGCATCCAGAGTCTGAAAGGCCAGGCCAGGGAAGACTTTCACTTAGCCCTAGCAAAGTTCTCTAGGAGAAGGCCTTATTAATTTATTAAAGAAAATGTTAAAGCTCAAGGATTCCTCTCTAAAAAAATTGATTAATCAGCCTGAGGAGACTCTCTAGAGTAGATGTTATGGACTGAGAGAAAAACAGAGCAAAACTTCAGGTAATTAACTACATATAATAAACTATTTTTTTTCAATTACAGTTGACATTCAATATTATTGCATTAGTTTTAGATGTATGACATATACTTTATGAACTAATCCCTATGATAGGTCTAGTACCCACCTGGCATCATATATAGTTATTACAATATTATTGACTATATTCTCTATGCTGCACTCTAAATCCCTGTGACTATTCTGTAACTACCAATTTGTACTTTTTTACTTATTTTGTTAGAGAGGAGAAGGGAGGGAGAGAAACATCAGTGTGTGGCTGCCCCTCACGTGCCCCCTTCTGGAGAGCTGGCCTGCAACCCAGGCATGTGCTCTAGATTGGGAATCAAACTGGTGACCCTTTGGTTCTCAGACCAGCACTCAATCACTGAGCCACACCAGCCAGGGACCCAATTTGTACTTCTTAATCCCTTCACCTTTTAACCCATCCCCTCAACCCTGCTTCCATATGACAACCACCAGTTTGTTCTCTGTGTCCATGAGTCTGAAGAAACTGTATTTTTAAAGTCAATTCTTCAGGAGTAAAATACTTTAGTTCTTCTACCATGGAGTAAAGTGCTTCTGTTTTGGCAATTTGGGGGTCCAGGTTTGGCCTGTCTTCTACATTCCTGTCAATATGTTCCACTCACTTACTTAAAGCTCACAATGAGTTGATTTTTTTCATTTCACAAACATGTTTTGAATGCCTACCAGGCATAGAGCAGGAAATGAGATGAACTTGTCCCTGTTCTCAAGGTACTTAAACTTCAGTGGGGAAAGACAGACCATAATCAAAGCAAGCCATTATATAAACCAGAAATTCAAACTCTGCAATCTGCTAAGAAGGAAATAAGTGAGATAAGGTATAAGGCAGCGTGGGGACTGCTCCAGAGAGCAGGTCAGAGCAGGCCTTTCCGAGGTGACATATGATCTAAGATCTGGAAAAGGAACCAGGCATGAGAAAAGCATCATGGAGGGACATTCTAGACAGCTGGATGGGACAGATGAACCAACTCTCCTATTTTTAAGGATATGTTGAAAAAACATACCTAAACAAATGAAGGGGGGAAATGGGTTGGACTTCTGTTTTTCTGTCAACTTTCCTTTTTACCCCCTTTAGTTTCACCCCCTTTAGTTGGAGAAGGTTACACACATACCCGCCCCTACACACATACACACACAGACACACACGTATTGGTGGGATTGTCAATCACGGGTGGGATTCTGTCATCCTGCTAAGAGGTGAACCTATGGCCCAAACTGAAGCTTTCGCTAGGAATTTGTATCTTGAGTGGAGTGACCTGAGCAGTGTTTGCCGCTGTCATTCACAAGGCAGCACCTTTAAACAGGCTGTCGTTACTTTCTGCTCTCCGGGCGCGTGGGGGCCTGGCACTGTTCTTTCAGAGGTGGTTCTCCATCTTCAGTGCTGTATTTCACTCTGAATCCTCCCAGTGAATTCTTTAGCTGCTTAAGTTAGCCAGAGTTGATTTCTGTTTGTTTTGTAGCAAAATTACCCTAACTCGACAGAAAACCCATATAGTCACCTACAGTAGTCAGCCCAGCGCTTCAATCATAAAAACAAACAAAAACCAAAACCTGACAAGCACAGATCACATGACATTTGGAGAAAACTAAACAACAGAGAAGATAATAACCAAGGTGAGCAAACAGGAAAAGTGATCTCGGAGTTAACAGAAGCACGAAATACAGTTCTAATCATACAACATAAATATTATAACTGTGGCCATAAAATATGTATGTAATAAAAATAAGGCGACAGAGGTGGAAGTGGTTGGATGTCTGGTGTGTTCCATTTCTTATCTTTCATAGTGGGAAGTCAACAAACTCCTCAAAATGGATAATTCAAGCCAGAGAAACTGAAAACCAGGAACTACTTAAAGCAACTATTTCAGGGAGCATGGATTTGAAGGCGGAAAATTTTAGACTCTTCTACAATAGTTTTAGTTTTTCAAACTACATCTAAGCATTACTTCAATGAAAAATTAAACCTAGATTAAATTTTAAAATAAAATTTGTATTATACGAATGATGCATATTATTAGTTAATGCCTGTCCATGTTTAATTTTTAAATAAGAAATGACATCCTTTTAGGCTAGAATACCCAGGAACCTCCAAATCTCACTCTTGACCAATGACTCTTCCCCGAGGGCCCACAGGTATAGAGCACACACACAGAGGCAGAGCCAGGCAGACAGAAGGCAAAGTAACTCTTTAGTCATGGCCGTGGTCTTACTCGGCAAGCGAGTGCTCAACACAGTGACACTAGTTATCTGAACTGCGACACACTTGGTAGGCTCTTTCTTCCTTAAATAGCCCAGGAGTCAGGCAAGCAGCTTGCAAGGCCGGCTTGCTCTGTTTTTTCCGACCTGTGCCGGAGTCACGTCACACATGCTGATGGGACAGAAGTTGAATACCGAGCCCACCTGCCAACGCCAAAGAATTTGAAGCCTCAAAATAAACCCAGGAGAGAAATAACCCCTCTCCTGCCAAACTTATGCAGGGAGAGGAAACTTACCTAGGGATAGCCAGCAGCCCCCAGCCCTTCCAGTTTCAGTCCCATGGAAGTAAACAGCCAGAGAGAAAGGCAAGAAGGATCCCACCCACTCATATTGACCTTTTAACCCAATGGTTCTCAGCCTGGCTACACATTGAAATCACCTGGGAAACACTAAGACCACGAAGGCCTGGGCTGCATCCCCAGAAACCGGTATAATTGTTCTCAGGTGCCTTGAGCATTAAATGGTTCAACATTTCTCCAGGTGTGATACGGATGAACAATTCCAAAATGGCTTTTTTTATGTACTGGAGTCAAAAATAAGTAATGGGTAGTGGATGGTGGCAGTCTATTTTCTCTGTGAGAGAGAAGTTACAGACAAGCAAGAAGGGATGGCTAGAATGAGCCTTGTGGTGCAGGAGTTGGAGATATCAGTATGAAGTCATGTTTACACACACACAGCTGCAGAGTTACAGATGTGTTTGTGCAGAGGCTAACACGTGAGTGTATATTACCATCTCGCTCTGTTCGCTGAAAATGATGATGCTCCAACAGCAATGAACATTCCCAGTTCCTAGATAATGGTTTCTAATCACATTCCCTGATAAAAGGAATCACTTCACTTTGGAGAAATGGCTGATTCTAGGGACAGGACAGGGAAAATGCAAAATAAGCCTGGAGCATCTTGTACTACCAGGAAACAATGCAGTGTTCAAAAAGTAAATTAATAAAAGGATGGGGTCATGTCAAAGGGACACAGGAACCACCCCAAAAGAACTCCCAACAGTCAAAGCTCAAAATATTTGACACAGGATTGGATTATAACCCAGAGTATAAAATAAATACGCGAGTCCATACAGATGTAGGTAAATTACTGAATTAATAAATGGGAAGAGACACATCTTTCTTATAGAATAGTTTCAAATAATTTATGTTGCTACTTCCCCTTCCACGAGATAGAGCTCAGCTCTTCCCTCACCTGCCTAAGAGTGGGCTAGACTTTGTGACTTGCTTCCAAAGAATAAAGCAGGAAAAGGGAACGATAATAACTATGGTCGAGGAACCTGGAAAACACTAACCAAGTGATGAAGGTTAACATCACCTGTGATGTCACGTGACTATCATGGATCCTCTCAAGAGATGAGAAGGGTATTTCACTTCTGTGAAATAAATGTATTCCAGTATAATTATGAAAAGAATTGGACATACCCATATTGAAGAACATTCTACAAACTACTTACTAGGACTACTCAAGGTTGTTAAGGAAAGCTGGGAAAAATTGAGAAAGCTCTTTCAGAGCAGAGGAGATTGGAAGACACATGCGTAAAATGTCAATGCAATGTGGTACCCTGGACTGGATCCTAAAGGAGAAAAAAGACATAATGGAGAAACAGGTGAAAGCTGAGTAGAGTCTGGAGTATAGTGAATAACAACGTACCGACGCTGGTTTGTTAGTTTTGGTAAGTGTGCCGCAATAACGTAAGATGACAATAGAGAGAAAACCCAAACTGGGTCAGGGGTACATGAGAATTCTGCATTATATTCTCAACTTTTCTGTAGATCTAAAATTATTCCAAAGTAAAATTTTATTTTAAACATCAACAACAAAAACAGCAACAAAACAAGCAGACGAAGTATTGGCCCATAATGCCCAGGACAGAGGTAGAGATGTGCACAGTGGTCTTAATAAAATAAAGCTCTGGTAACTGGGGAAGAACAAATTCAAATTGCAACCAAACTTAGAACCCCTGTTTTGACCCCTTTGAAAGTGTTCTGTCTAACAGGGGTGCCCAACCCTTTGGCGTCTCTGCCTCACACTGGAAGAAGAGTTGTCTTGGCCACACATGGATACATTGAGACATGTAATCACAAAAATATCTCAATGTTTTCAGCGAATTTACGATTTTGTGTCGGGCCACATTCAGAGCTATGTTTGGCCGGACGCGGCCTGCTGGCCGCACGTTGGACACCCCTGCTCTAGAACATATGACCAAAATGAAGTCTGATTTTGGTGGAAGGTTCCCCTCGTGTTGACGTGGAAAAGAGGAGGCAGCTCGGGGAAGTGAAAAGAAGGTCTTGAACTGCTTCCCGTACAGGACACCGATCCGTATGAGAGCTGCGGAGGAGCACCGAGGGTTGTGGGTGCTTACGTTTTCCTACTTTTCATTACATAGGTTCTTCGAGCATATCTAGGACAACATGGAGGAACACAGGATTGGATTAGCAGTGGCTTAGAGTGGGAAACAGTACTGATAGTTAGAAGACGCACATTTCATCAGTTTAAGTTGATTCCAGAGAAACAATGCAAGGGTGTGCTGTGCACGTTCGCCAGTTAACACTTCCTCGTCATGGCACATTGAAAGCATTCACTATATATTTATTGGACAAATGGCTTAATGCCTCCTAGTAGCCGTGCAAGGGAATAGAAAACAGTGTCTTGATCATGAATCATAACATTACTTTTGAGATAAAACGGTAGCGTGCCCTTTAAAAACTTTCAAAGATGTACAGTTCTGGTGTAAGTTAAATAGCACAATAATCTCCCATGTATGTTACTTTAACCGACCTTTATAATTATGTACTGTACCATGGAGGAAAAAAAAATGCTCCTAAGATGAGAAAAAGCTACTTTCTGTTCCTGAAGGATTTATTTCATTTCATTTACTGAGTTACAGAGGCATATTCAGAGAGCACGACTTTCCCTGGTTACACATCAGTGAAAAATACACTTTCTTAGACCTCAAGGGTTCTTGCCGTCTCCTGGGAAATGTGGTGGGCACTTAAAACCTTTATTCTTAAGGCCAAATCCATCTTGGCGGATGATCTCATGGCTTATGTTTTCCGTGGGAGAAACAAGACTGAAAATATATCAGGGAGAGGAAGGCAGAAAGAGGAGGGAGAGTGATTAGGAATGAGTGGTGAGCTGCGAAGCAGGGAGAACCAGATGGTTCCGAATGAGAATTAAGAATCCGCCTGTAGTTCGTATCTCAGGGAAACTTGTCCTGGCCTCAACAGAGGTCTGGACAGGACAGAGGCAAAGAAATGCCTTAAGATTTGGTCCAGGACCTCTCCAAGGAAAATATTTTTAAAAAGTTAAACATCCGAGATTTGTCATTCCCTCTGGGGCCTTTCATTTTGTTGTTTTGAGCGCAGAAAAAAAAGGATTGAGGCCAGGTAGGCTCACCACAAATCGAAGGCCTCACAGGCTGCCCACTCCCAGGATTCCTGCGCACACAGGGCAAATGTGGGAAGCTGGAGGGATGGAAAATGCAGCCCAAGGATGAACTGAGAGAACAAGGGGTATATTTATCAACCTCAGACTAAGCATTGTAGAATGCCTTTCCAGATCCTGACCATAATGGAAAAATCTTTCATTATCAGAAATAATATCTAATAAGTGGTTCCTGTTTTTCATTATTGGCAAAATGTTTCTTGACATACAAAAAACTGCACATAATTAATGTGTACAGTTTGATGAGTTTGGAGAAAGCGTGTACATTCATGAAACCATTGGCACAGTCTATGCTGTGAACCCATCCATCCTCTCCAAAAGTTTCCTCCTTCCCTCTTTATTATTATTTTGTGATAAAAACACTTAACATAAGGTTTGCCCTCTTAGCAAATTTTTTAATAAGAGATTCTTCATAGGCCAGGGAACTCAGTTGAATGGAGGGCTGGGTGCTAGCTAAATGATTCTGTTAACTGCATGTAAACGCTGGTGAAATCTCAATAGCAATATGAGAATCCATCAGACATGAGCCAGTGTCTTTCATAGGAAGATAAACTGAGAGCAGGTAACTTCTTTCCTAAACAAAGCTGAAAATTCAACTCCCTTTTTCCAAGTATCCTTTCTCCCACTGCCTTTTTTGAAGGCAACATGGCATGCTTAAAAATTCAAGAGACGATGATATTAAATCACAATAGGACTTAAATGCTACTCTGAATTTATTAGGCTTTATTAATCAATAATTATTTACTGATCTCAGATACTGAATGAGGTACAGGCGATGCCAGGGCAAATAGGAAAGAACATCATTTCTGCTTTCCTACCTTGTAGTTATCTCCCAAGCAGCCGCAGATTCTTTGAGAATGACATGGATTTAGCTCTTATTTCAGAATCTATAAAAAGCACAGCTCCAAATTTCGGGTAATGCAAATCAGGGCTTCTGACCTAATCATATGGTAGGATGGAGACAAGGGTTATATTCGGAGACAAGGTTTGAGTTATAGAAAGACGAAACATATGCCTCTATTCATCTGCAATAAGAACATAGACAAGTAGGAAATTGTGCAAGTGGTAAGAAACTTGACAGCCTCTGACATTTGACAGTGAGTATATCACTTTTGAAGATCTCTGCTGTTTTAAATAAATCTGTGGGAGCATGTGAAAGTATTTAACCTCTGAGCCTCAGTTTCCTGGTCTGTAAAATTGGGATCATACGTGTTTACAGAATTTCAGTATGAATAATCATAATAGCTGTCTAGTGCTGAGTATACAGTTGATCCACAAAGTGGTTGATTTTTCCCTTTTTTAAAATTTTTCACAATTAAACGGCTGATTGATGAAGTGGCAATTCCTCTATATTTGGAATGCTCATTCCCCAGAGGCTGAAATGAGTAGTAACTGACAGGCAATGTAGAGACAAATCATTCATCAGGAAGGACTGGAACACATCTGAACTGTTTTCCAACTCTGAGATTCTAGAAAAGCCTTGATTAGATGTTGCCATGGAGCTGTGCCTTCCTCCTCCTTAATAAACAAGTTGGGACACCAAATCTACTTTAGAGGAGCAGATGGGTTTAGTTATTTATTAAGCATCTGAAGTGGGAGGCATATTCCAGGTGCCTCCAATGTTATGGCATTCAATCCTTCCAACACCTGGTGGGGAAGGGCTTTTAAAGACGTGAAAAAAAAGGCTCAGTGAGATAAAAATTCAGTGTAAGTTCAATATAGTCATTATATCTAATGTAAAGACACGATATTAACTCAATGCGTGAAAGAGTGAGGGTTAAACTCAAGACTTTCTGTTAATTCAAATCCACTTTGTTTCCCCTCTACAATATTCAGATTGAGATGCAGTTAAACTGAACTTGACTTGGCAGGAGAGTCCACAGGTAATGGGTATTTTTTCACTTTTGGCCCCTGGTAACCAAACCTTGCATATTCCCAACTAATTTCACATAAGCAAGAGCCACCTGTGTTTCTCTCTATTGCTGAGGCCACTTGGACAGCATTTTACCTTTTAGAGTCTGGGAGCACAGGTGTGGGACTAAGAGTAAAGCCAAAAATCTAGCAATTTTGAACTCCCAAAGCACAGGGTTCTGGGCTCTTAAGCCCTCAACTGAAGACAGTGGAAATAATGAGAAGCAGCTGCATTGTTTTCCATCTTTTTAGGTTTTAAAAGGGTACAGGGCAAAGGAGGTTATTGTAAGTCATGTTTTTTAGTAAGTCACTGGCTTATTAAAGAAGACCTAAATATTTTGTCATGTCATAGTTGAATGTAAAATGTGAATTGCATTTAAATTTTCTCATCCAGCCTGAAGAAAACAATTTTGCCCAGAGGCATCCATCTGCAAGTTTAGCAAACCAGGTACCAGGTATATTACATAACAGACTAAGAGATACCCCAGAAAACAAGGACACTCTGGCAGAAGTGCTAATTCTCATTAGGTCAGCTGGGAATTATAAGAATTCCTTTGTGAGCCTGTGCAGCCCATTTATCCACAAAAGAAACTCATTCTAACGTGCTCTTTTCCTAAGTGACCAACAGAGGCTGGGAGAGTTCAAAACGGAGGAAACCAGCTCTTTTCTTAAAGGTCTGCTGGTCTCTAGCTGTTAAAGAGACAACGCCTAGCAGATTATTTAGACACTATTTTGCATACTGAACTCAAGCTTCAGATTAAATATTTGCAGCACTGGAAGGCATTATATGTACAAGATAAAGCCCCCCAATAAATTCTTTCCTGCCATCTGTCTAAGAAGTAAATGAACCCTACTCCGGTATTTGGTATGATCTGTGTATTCTTGGGATCGTGTGCAGTTACTATGGAAATGCCAGGTCTAAAAAAAAAGCTGTAATTTCTGTTAGTGTTGCAAAAATGACCCCACTTAGCACTATGAATTGATTGAACCCTGCCCTGTAATTTGGTAGAAGGTGTAAAGGTCTCCAATCTCTTTCATGGCTCTTCTCATGAAAAGCAGTTGCCTCAAATAGCTTGTCTTAGGGTATTAAAGAAATACGGTGGTTTAGATAAAAGCTAGAGCATATATTTAAGGCAACATATTTCTTTAGAATTATGATATCAAATGATGACTTATTTATATTTACAGGAAGCTTAGGACTGTGAAATGGTTAGCCAGCCTCAACTGGTAGTATGTCATGTAATTTTATTTCTTAATGAGAATTAACATTTGTTATCCATTGCCAAGTTATTCTGAGGCTTCAGGGTAAGCAGAGAAAAAAATGTTTAGAGTCTGCGTCACATTTGCATTGGATAGGAATTTATAGAAGCAAAACAGATGAGTTATCATATTTGATATTTTCACCATTTGAAGTATGTCTAAACTCATTACTGTTCTTACTACACTTTTTATCAAAGGAATTGATGTAAATTATACACCACGGTGATTTGAATATTAGAGAGCTGAGATTCATACTTCCCTATCTGTTGATGGGTGGCGAGCTGTCAGGGAGGCAAAGAACCCTGACAGGGAGTGAGGGGAGAAATGTTTTGTCTGAGTTGTTCGGTTTGCTTCCACACCTGGACCCCACAATGGCCTCCCTACTTACTTTAGCGATGTGATCCTTCTTTGCCCTTCACTTCATCACAACCTCCCCCACCAACTTGTCCCATGTCCCATACCTCCCCACTCAACACAGATCTATTCAAATTCTACCCCATCTATAAATCCCAGATCAGATTGTAAGATCTTTGCTTAGCTGTCTCAGCTGGTCCAGCCAGCATCATTAAATTTCTACAAATGAAACTTTTTTTCCAAACCACTAAGCCACTCATACTCCATGGCACTCACTTTTTCCCCAATAAATCCAATAGCCTCTCTTTAGTTTTCAGTCCATCAGTATTTCCATCAGCACCATTCACCAGACATCTCTGCCCATGGTGTGATTCTATCCTCTCTTGGTTGCCCCCATCTCTCCTAACGTTCCTTCTCAGGCCCCTTGCTGTCTTACCTTCTTTTACACATGTTCACTTTTCATTAAACAAATATTGTTCATTTATTCATTGAACAAACATTTATGGGGCACTCATCAAGTGCTGAGGATCTAAAGATACAATGATTAATAAGGTGTGTTCCCCTTCATCAAGAAGTTTCTAGCTTAATGGAGAAAAAGGTCAGCAAACCAGCAACTGTAGATTGATGATTCCTTTTGTAGACAGGTGTAAATTCTACTGCTTATGCGAGCATAGAAGAAGAGCTTCTATAATCCAGGTAGAAGAAGGAATCAAGGAAGGCTTCTTAGAGGAGGTGACCCTGAGCTGAGTCTTGATGAAGGGGTAAAGCTTATTCAGATGAAGGAGAGAGTGAATTTTTCAGGCAGAAAGAAGAACATGTAACATGGCATAGAGATATAAAATAGCATGTTTGGAGAAATAAGGAGCTTATGTATTGGGAGGCAGTAAGGTATAGTGGGGAAGATTATAGATCCTGAGTGGGATATGGGATTGTATCTTGGCCATGTGACCATGGACAAATTACTTAATTTTTGAGAACCTCAGTTTCGTCACCCATACAATGGGAATAATAATATCTAGCTTGTGGTGTTTTGGAGGGTAGTTTAAACATAACTAACATAGGCTCCTTCATCATACCTCAAAACATAGTAGATACTCAGTAAATTATATCTATGTTATTATGGTGATGATGATGTGATAGTTAATTATATGCATCAGCTTGGCTGGGCCACAGTGCCTAGATATTTGGTCAAACATTATTCTGTATGTTTTCTGTGAAGGTATTTTTTTTTGGATGGGATTAACATTCAAATTGGTGGACTTGAGAAAAGCAGATCACCCTCCATAATGTGGGTGGGCCTCATCCAATCAGTTGAAGGCCTTAACAGAATAAAGACTGACCTCGCCTAAGCAAGAAGGAATTCTGACAGTGACTACCTTTGGACTTGAACTGAAACTGTTCCTTGAGTCTCCAGCCTGCTGGTCTCCCCCATTAGAGTTAGAATTCATCGAGCTTCCACAGTCATGTGAGCCAATTCCTTAAAATAAATTATTCTCTCTCTCTCTCTCTCTCTCTCACACACACACACACACACACACACCCTGTTGGTCTTGTTTCTCTGCAGAACCCTATTACAAAGGGCTTACTTGAATCCATATCCAACTGCCTATTTGAAATCTCTACTTGAATATATTACGAAGCATTTCTAGTTTAATATGTCCTACCTAAACTGAGCTTCAGATTTACTCCCTCAGAACCCTACATCTTTCCCATCTCAGCAAAAATCAACTCCATTCTTATAGTTGTTTGGGCCCCAAACCTTGATGTCATTCTGGACCCCTTTTTCTCTCATATTCTACATCTTACGCATTGGGAAATCATATTATTAGCTCTACATTCAAAAAACATCTGGAATTCAACCATTTTTCATGACCTCCACCATTATCCCCCTGGTTGAAACCACCTGAAATATTGGACTAACTTCCAAAATGATCGTTCTTCACTCCCTTCTCGGAAGATATAGAGATAACTGCCTTTGTCCACTCAAAACCTCCCATAGTGTCTTAGAGAACAGAAGGGCTGAAATCCTTTCGTGGCCCACAAGGTCCTACATAGTCTGATCTCCTTCTCTGTCTCCTCATCTTCTACCACCCTTCTCTTCTTCATTATTCTCAACCACTCTGTCCCCCACGTTGTTCCGGGAATCCCCCACATTGCAGATGTCTGAGGTCCCTTCCACTTGCTATTCCCTCTGTCTGGAATGTTTTTCCCCAGATTTCCTCGTGGCTCTTCATATCTTGGCTCCAGGCCCTCTCTGAAAATTCTGTTTAAAATTGCAAACCCTTTCTCTCAATACTGTCTCTATACACAATTCCTACCCTCCTTTTATGCTTTATTTTTCTCCTTAGCACTTATCACCATCTAACATACTAGATTTTACTTATTTCCTTCTTTACTCTTTCCTTACTAGAATTAGACTGCATGAGAGCAGGAGTTTCACCACCTTTTGTTCAGTGCTGCATCTGTTCAGTGCCTAGAACAGAGCCTGGCACATAATAGGAGTTCGATAAATATCTGGTAAGTGGTTAAAGGCTCAGGATGATGAAAACAAGGAGGAAAAGGAGTAGGAGGAGAAGCATGGTGGGAGGAGGAGGAGGAATTTCTAAAACAGAGGTCAAAGAGCTCATGCAACGTGTTATTTGTGATGTGGGAACTTGTCTCTTAGACCTCCCACTTTCAGAAAATTCAGTGCCTCAGTGTTGGGCCACGTTCCCATTCATTTCTACCAAGTCCTAATCCCTGGGTCTTACTTCTGGAGATTCTGATTAAGCAGATTTGGAGTAGGTCTCTAAATCTCCATTTAAAAAAAATGACATTGATGCAGGTGGTCCTTGGACCACACCTTGGGAAACATTGACTAGGACTGAGTCCCAAGTTTCTAAGCCATGCCTGGCTCATAGATGTATTTTATTTGGTTGAAAAAGTGTTGGCTCACAAAATGCTTATGAAAAAGTACATTACTTACCAACATTTACAAATTAAAATATTTTCTATATTATTCTTATTTCCAGGTTTCTGTTTTAATGTGATGACTTGGCAACACTGGACTTCTATTCTAATACTACAATAATTGGCTAAAGGTGTGTGGCAGTTGCAGATTTCATTTAAAAGGGACATGTGAACTCCAGGTTACCACGGATTACTTCTTACTATATTTTAAGCACAGAATTCATCTACATTACTCACAAAGCCCCAGAAGACATTTGAGTCTGGGACACTCTGCCTAACCAAACCAAGCCCAGGATGGGAGTAGTCTCAAGTTGACACAACTCTATATACATCTCAAAACTCAAAAAGGCTGTTGGCCACTGCCTAAAGCCAGGAGCCCCAGAAAAGGAAACACAAAGACCATTTCTTTAAGGAGGATAGAGAAAATAGCCTTTTTATTATTTTGCTGATGACTCTGTTCTAGAGAAAAAATAAACCACTGGGTAATTTCTATACCAAACTTTTAATATATTAGTCAGTTTCATTTGTAAGGAACAATTTGTTTTACGTAAAGATGTAAAAAATGTATGTAAAGATGTGCATTGAGTTTTTAATCATTCATCCATAAGAAATAGGTGATCAGTTCTTGGCTCGTCAGAAGGACTCAGCATAGCTCACCAGAAGAAAGCCAGGCACACTTTGAGATAAAACTCCAGAAGAACCAGCCTGATTGCATCAGGCACCTGCTCTGAGGTACCAGAGTTCTCTCCCTGGACATGGTCCTATGATCAGCTTGGAAGTACAGTTTTGGTTGTGATGGGCCATGTTACTGAAATATAATCCAAACCAGTTTTAAGTAAACTTGTCCTAATTGCCTCAAGAGTGGGTTAAAAGAAAACAGGCATCTATCCATTGGAGAGCCCAACATAACACATACACACCCAGGCCTGGGAGCCCTAGCTCCGAGGGAGTGGCAGTCCTATGGCAGTGGGAGCCACAGCTGTGATACTGAAGGACCATCACTGGCAGAACTGGTGGCTCACTGACCAGGCTGGCAGAGAGTCTGGTAAAATGTGACTTTGAGTTCTCCAGCAAACAAAGATAATGGGCTTCCAAGGAGCACACTGGGGCATCTGGGGCCATGCTAAAGGAAGGGAAGATAATCTAACTTACAGTGACTGTAATCTATGGAGACTAGAGATATTTTCCATTGTCATTGTTACCCCTGGCCTTGATTCTCTACCCTTAAGGCCTAGGAAGCAGTGGCTGCATAGACAGTGGAGCCAGACTTAAAGGTGACTTCAAATATCACTCCTTCACTATTTAAAGGTAAAGACCCTGAAGATCCTTGTTCCTTAATTTTTGCTGGAGGTTTAAAACTCCATTGGTTCGTGTCAAACCCACTGTATTACAATGTTTAATACATTTTCACCATCCACATGTCTGTCATAGGACTCCCTGAGGCTGCTGTAAGTGCATTGGATGAGTGTCCGGCCTGCTCTGATCCTCCGCCACAGTGGGCAGTCCCATCCCAGGCAACCGATTTGTAGATGTATGCCTTTTTAATATCATAACTGGTTACAAAAGCAACCCAAAAGAGTGTAGACCAATGAGAGGGAAGGCCTTCCACTTCTGGAAAACCGTCTGAGGATGAATGACTCATTTTCTGTTCTATACAAGAGAGCAGCATATTGGAAAGAGCACAGGCTTTGAAGGTTAAAGGAATCAGGTTAAGATTCAACCTCAGCCACTTCCTAGAAGTATAGCCTCCAGCACTTAATTTGCTCTCCTGAGCTTCAGTTTCCTTATCTGTTGTAAAATAGGGCCAATAATGCATACTCAGTAGGGACCGAGCTCAAATGACAGATGATGTGTAAAGGATGCAGTCCACTGCCTGACTCACCAAGGCCCCAGGGAGGGTCACTATGGTGGTTGTGTTTGTGCGCATACAAAGAATGTCATAAGGAATCAGAGATCTACAGAACTGAAAGGGATGTAAAGTGTTCTAATCCTACTCCCTTTAAGAGGCACAAAGTATTCCAGACAAGGGATTATTCAGGCTTTGCTTCAAATTGTCACTTTCATGAATTGACATGAATAATAGCACCTAATATTGTGTTGACTATGCGTTAAGCTCTGGTATTTAATGCTCACTCTGAACATATGACATGAGTAATATTATTATTAGCTCCCTGCTTTATAACTGAGGACTTGGAGGCTCAGGAAAGTTCCAGGACTTGCCCAAGTTCACACTGCTGGCCTTGATCCCTGATGCTCTCATTATCTTTCTGTGTTGTCTCCCACATTCAGACCACTGAGGTCAGTTTTGCCACCCACACAAGTCCTTCCTTTTTTTTGTCTTTCTGAATAAAAACCAGGCCAATGGAACACACATATCTTCCAGGCACATAAAGCCCTGCTGATACCAGAGCCACAGAAAAGTAAGCACAACTGGCTCATCACCCTTCCGTTTTATAACCTCTTTTCATTCTAGCTCTGTCCCACCAAATTCAGAAGCTAAAACAATTTTAAATGCCTCTGGCCTTTTCTGTGATGGTATATTGTACAATAGGGTGCCCTTTCTGAAATCTCTGTCTTGGAGATTCTGGTTTAAGTTTCCTCTTCATAATTTTACAAGTTGAAGAGACACATGACTCTACTAAGTTGGGTCATTCCAATGTGTGCCTACTGGTGACACTGTTACAGGCGGAGCTATGAAAAGCTAACTAGGGAATCTGAGGAACAAGGTGAACCTGGAAGAGTTCTTTGGGGTGGGATCTGGTTAGAGGGACTCTAGGGGTCAGATCAGATGGAAGGAGGTGGCAATATTTGTCAGAGGGTCTGTCGCTGGTGCCCAGGCACAGTCTGGGTGGTGGAGGGCAGGCAGCTCTTCTGTAGGGACCTTCTTTGTCTTCTGCTTCAGGGGTTCACATCATCAACAGCAGTAGTAGTCTGGCTCTTGGAGGGGGGGAAGAGTGTCTGACTTATGCAATCACACGTATTCTATAAATATTCATGGGATCAATGAATAGAAGTAACCTAGGAAGAGGGAGAGATGTGAAGACAAGGAGAATGAGTGGTCTTACCAGCAGTGGCAGCAAAAAAAAAAAAAGTAGGAACACTTTTGGGGTGATAAGCAGAGAAGGAGGCAACTCCTAAGGTCAGAGGGCCAGTCTTAAATGAGACTACGACTCAAAACTCCACAGTAAATTGTGGATGGATAGATGGGTGGATCCATCCAGAAAAAGTTTATAGTGTTTATGACTGTGGTGTGGGGATTGTGGATGGTTTTATTTCTTTTCTTTTGTTTATCATTGTTTTATGATTTCATTTCTTTATTCAGATTTGTTAGAATTTGCTGAAACACTGTGCTTGGGTCTGCGGCAGCTTACAGTGAACTCCGACAAAGCCTTGTCCTTGTCTCTCACGGGGGCTGACTGAAATCTGTGGGTCAGGCGAACCTCCGAGAGGAGACTTTCCCTTAACTTATCTAAGGTTCGCTTAATAACTGTTTATTCACATCATCCAACAATGAACAAAGTTTATTTTTAAAAATTGTTAAAATTAAAGTATTGTTGACATATAATATTATATTTGTTTCAAGAATACGACATGGGCTTGGACATCTATATACCTTACAAAGTCACCACCATGGTAAGCCTAATAACTATCTGTCACCGTACAACATCATTATGGGATTATTGGCCATATGCCCTGTGCTGTATGACTTTCTTAATCAACCTGTAGGTCAGTTCTTTGCAGCCCTTGTTTTAGGTGCTTTTCTCGGCTCTCCCAGACATCAGTTAGGAAATGGAGATTCACACTAACTAGTTCTTTGAATGGAAAATGTCTCATTTTCTTTTCTTATTATACAATCCCATGAATAAAAACATCCTATTAAATTTCAGTCGCTGTTGCAGGTACTTATAACAATACTAGGAGGAAGGCTGTTTCCCAGCCCACATGGTTGGAGAATGCTTCTGGCTTTGCCAGTGAAATGTGTCTAGCACAAACCTTGTCTTTGGTATTTTTTTTTTTTTTTTGTCTCTCTTACCTGCTTTTAACCTTAGAAAATGGTGTCACATGGGGCTTGAGGCCAACCTCCTGGTGCTCAGTGGGATAAGAGGGCCTGGGGAGAATGCTGTTTGACAGTAAAGAATGTTTAAAGTTTATTACTTCTGAACGTGCTGCTGTGTATGGAGCAATTACACTACACCCTGCTGACTCTTTTTGCTTGAATTATGTCTTGGCTCGGACTTGTCTGATGTTTATCTACATTAAGCCTCCCTATCTCCCTCATTCTCACTTTTGTTTCTTTCATAAGTAAAATATCTGAAGAAAGCAGAAGTGAAGAATGGGGGTGGGGAGAAATGCGTCTGGAGATTTTTCTGTATGATTACTATAATTTGAGGAACAGATGTGGGGGAACATTCCACTGCTTTCTGTTGAATCTAAAATTCGGTTTAGGATCCATGTAATTTCCATTTTTAAAGAATAAAGTCCTGATGTTGCCACCGGTCCCGTTTTATAGTGAAATCTCCATACTAGAGGTTGGGAGTGACCAGTTCCAAGGATGAAGTAGTAGGTCTGGCTGTTTGCTTCCTCTTGGTTTCTGCTTCCTGCCTCATCTTCCTGTCTCAGGGTACTCCTGTCCTCATCAAGCCCTGCCCCCTGGGAGGACCTTACACCAGGCATCTGTACCTTAATGTGAATGAGGGTCTCTATGTTAGCATTTGTCAGCATTCTGAACCTCGTGTCTAATTTCGTATTAAAAGATAGCACTCTGAGAAAGCAGTAAGGTAAAGTTAAGAGTCAAGTCTGATGAAAGTGGATTAACTCCCCAAGACCGTTTGTCTGTTAAAGCAGCACCTATCAGAGGTCCCAAGGGAGCAATGGGCAGGTTTTGCTCAAGTGGATAAGTGAGAAAAGCAAGGCTGGAACATACTCTCATGTGCCTTTGTACACAAGTTACCGACATATTCAGAAAGGATACATGTTTATTATGCTTCCTGATCACAAGCCAAGTACAAGAGCAAAAATTAAAGGAAATGTAACCCTTATGTACAGCCTAGAGTTTTTGTTGCTTTTGTTTTCTGCTTCAAAGTGATAAACAACACCAAGCTAAATATTTTTACATCTATAAAAAGGCTATATATACACATATATATCCATCTCTGTATCTATGTATTTTTTGTCAGGGATGATAATAATTAATATGTTTCCCTTTCCCCCTTACCTGCTAAAGAAATTTTATTTTCCCATTCAATCTCTCTCTCTCTCTCTCTCTCTCTCTCCAGGCCTCCAATAAAAATTATCTTTGAGTGTTGGGTTTTCTGGACCTTTGTAATATAGAAAGGTACTGCATCAGAAATGGCTACTTTCACTTTCAAGAGTACTAATTTCAAGAAAAATGATCGAAGCCAAAGGTAGGAGAAATGAGAAACACTGAGGGGAAAAGGAAGAATAGGGAGGGGTTGAGGAAAAGGTTTGAAGGCACAGAATGGGGAAAGAGAACTTTAAGTAAACTGGGATTATACAGGGTCTGGCAGAACTAACGCCTGCTTCAGTGTGGTTGGTTGGGTAATGATATGGGTGTAATAATCTATAGTTTCAATTTGAACATTTCACCTAAAATGTCACATGGTGTGCTTGAGTGTGATATTGTTATGCTACAG
>VMDR010018645.1:0-18993 GCA_007922815.1 Macrotus californicus
AAGTGAATGCCTTTATATATACTATGTTGGGTGTGTTACACTCTGCTGGATGTCACAGACATCACTTCATTTAATCTTTACAACCCCAAGATCAACTACAGCCCAGGAGTCAGGAAGATAGTAAGAAGGCAAAGGACTAGAATTTGAACCCAGATCCATAAGATTCCAAATAGCACTAAAAATGACCAAATTGCCATGTGATTCTGACTTAATTCAGTTCAATATTTATTCATATTATAGCCAGTCTCACAGTATTCAGAACCAGATTCTTGGGCCAATATTATCTGAAATAAGTTCTCTATTACTCAGTTTATAAGCAGTAAGTTTTGTCATTGAGAAAGAAACAATATCTTTGGGTAATTCTCAAGAATTATTTAAACTAATTGTCTATCATTTTCCATTTAAGACTGAAGAAAACAGAAATAAAACCAGTCCTCTAAATATTCAACAACTGTAATAATAATCAGTGTCTGAATGCCTGGATGATATCTGTTCAGTGTTAGTCTTTTAACATCGTTCTCTGGAAGGATTGCTTTAAGTGAATTAATTAACTTTTGCTTGGCTGTGACAAGGGGTCAGCTTGTTTAAACAACTCAAAATATGTCAGGAGCTTAATTATTTAAGAAAAAAATTATTTTCCTCATCTTTCCTTTGAGGACACTTTTGGGTTAGTTACTTTATTTTAGCTCCCATTTCATTTCACTCTGCAAAGAAAAAAATTGTGATATTTAAAACAAAAGAACACTGCAGAAATTTAGAGATAATGCAGTTGCCGTAAGTCTTTATGTTTTTTTTTAAAAGCAACCAGAGGCTCATAAACAATAGAAATAACTGAGGATAGTGACTCTGGGAGGGGAAGAAAAGGAGGAGAAGGTTTTAAGGGGGATAAATGGTAATGGAAAAAAATACAATTAAAATAAATTATCCCATGTTTTAGCTACATATAACATTTTTGTATCATAGCACTTGTTTGAAAGTCATGTTATTGTTTTCTTAAAATTATTTAAAATGGAAGTTGAGACAAAAAATTGTGTGTGTGTGTGTGTGTGTGTGTGTATCCCTAACATAAACAATGCCATGTTGCAACTACATAGGAAAAACATTTAAACCATTGGGTGTGCTGGGAGTCATTGATCTGTCATCTTAGTTTATTAATTTTCATAATGTCCTTCTTTTTTGTCTCCCATAAGTGCCTGTATTGGAGAGAGAGAAGAAATTTGGTGTGGTTAATTTATGCAGTTTTCATCTGTATTAAAGTCCTAAAGTAGGTACTTACTATCTTTATTACTTCAAGCACCGTAGATTCTAAAGTTCCTGTTGGGAAAGAAAAATACAAATAATTGTAGCAAAAACTGATGTGAATTGGAACTCCATGATTTGAGCAGATTGAGCTCTAAAACACAGGGTGTGGCAAAAGTGTGTTTACAGTTGTGAGTATGTGAGTTTACTTTTGTATTATTATTCATTAATTATTGTATTATTTTCCACATGAACCACTGTAAACCTACTTTTGCACCATCCAATATATGCTCCGCTGTATAGTAAGAAGTTTAACTGGATCCAGCTTGTTTTCTGGAACCCATGTACTCAGGACTTCATTTTGAGGGCTTAAATACTTTAGTTTTGATGCCGCTTAGGGTGCATATCAATATACCGAGATTTCTCTCAAACACTGAATAGCCTATAATGGGAAAACAAATAAATTCATAGATCATACTTCTCTTTGCTAATCAGCTCTGATCACATCTCTACTAGTTATTGTTCATAAGATGTAAGTTTTCACAAATAAAAAAGCAGTGTAGAAATGGCAAGTGTCATCCACCAAAGTTTTGACCTCTTTCAGGGAGGCATTGTGGCCAAGTTAATGATGAGCTTTCTAACAGTTTCAGTGGACAAGCTGTCTCCCCTAAATGGCCCTTATCGAGTTTAAATTCTTAAGCTTAGGGAAATATAAAGTGCTCATATCAAGTAACAAAATCAATTCAAATCACAATGATGTCAAATCAAATATGAAGTTTCTGAAATTCAGATCTGTATATTTTCTTAAATGGCCAATGATTGCAACTTAATTAAAGAAGAAAATGAAAAATATACATCTCTCATATTTACCAGTTCCTTCACTCATTTCCTGGCTCTTCTTCTGACCACTTAAATTCAGATATTTCTTAAGCATCTACCCATGGCCTTCCTTATTGCACCTTGGAAGGTGCTATCATTTATATTCCCATTCAACTATATCTCTGAAAAGAGCATCCTGGTTCAGAATCTTTGCTCTTCTTTGGATCTACATTTCTGAATATTTACTACATGTGGAGCAAACTGAACTCATGATCTGCTCTCCATATTCTGTCACTAATTTACTGTTTAGAACCAATTATTGAATATAATAGTAATTACACATTAACCAGCTACTATGGTAAGCACTTTATATGCATTGTCTCATTGCATTCTTACCACAAACAGTAAAAGATTCATTATAGTTCTTGATGTGCAGAAATGGAAACAGAAACTTAAGGAAAGTTAAGATAAAGCTACTCAAAGCTGAAACAGCTAATGAGAGACAGAGCTGAGACTTCAACGCAGGTGGTTCTGCCTCCAAAGCTTGGGTATTTGACCAAAGTAGGCTGTTTGAAATCACCTTCCTCACCCAGATTTGAAACCTCAGACATATCTTTGATGTTATCATCTCCTTTACTTTGTGTAATTATGTATTGCTAGTGTAAAGGTAAATAAAAGATAAAATTGTTAAGCCTCATGAGAATAGAAGGTATCTGGCCATGTAATATTAAAACTAGAGACATTTATTGAAGAAGATACAAAATACAAGAAACATTGTACATAGGACAATGACACCTCAGTTCCCTTCAAAGTAGGCACCTTGGGACCTCACACAGTTCTCCCAACCGCCATCAGCTACCCCATCGTATTTTCCTGAATCTCACCAATAATCTGAAATGTCTTCCCTTTCAAAGGTGATTTTAGTTGTGGGAAAAGCCAGAAGTCACAGGGTGCCATGTCTGGGCTGTAGCGGGGACTGAGTCACCTGGGTGATTTGATGTTTTGCCAAAAAAATCTCTGCATGAGTTGTGATGAATGAGTGGGTGCGTTGTCATGATGAAGCTGCCAATCACCAGTTGCCCATAGCTGCAGCGTTTTGAATCATCTGAATAGTTTCTGTGGAGGAATGTTCAAGCTTAACACAAAATTTGATGTAGATTCATTCAGTCATTTTGCATACAATGGCCACACGGTGCACATGCTCACTCAATGGCATCTACCGCCCCCACTGAACAGGGATGTTGTCATTGTTCATCCATGCCCATTCTGGTCCACTCTCCTTGGCTGCCAGGTTACATCAATGTCATGCAAACCGTCCTCATTAGATGAACGAAGGCTGGACTTTTTCTGGACAGATATACCAGATTTACATATATACATATGTACTTCATTTACACAAATGTCAACAGCACCTTGTATAGTCCTGAGAATTAGGTTTAAAATCAAATGTTTGTTGAATAAGTGAAAGCCATTTAAATTCTGTCAAAATTTATTCCTGCACCTACCTCTTTTATGCATTTCCGATAACGTCCACAGCTCAGTACTTTCAACACCTTGACTTCTGTTTTTCCGAGAGTCTTTGCTGCTCTGGCTTCATCACTCCCCATATTCAGCTGGTCACAACACATTCCTCCTTGAGCAGACTTTCAAAACGTGAAGTTCTAAAGCCTTGCTCAAAATCCCTCTCACTATCCATGAAACAAAACATTTTAACCTATCCTCTAAGAATAATATGTCATTTTCCTAATGTTTCAGGTAAGTTAGAATACAAAATTGTGTGCTCTACATTCAGGATCCCATTACTGCCTGATGCTTTTCCCCATGCCTGTGATCAGCCTATTGCTTTCTCAGAATGATGACATTTTACTGAACTATCTCAGCTCACCTCTTCCATAGGAATTGCTGGTTTATCCAGTGGGAATGAATGAATATACATAATTCATTGCGCACCTCTCCAGAATATTTATATTTTTATCCTAGTGATTTCAGTATGCCTTAGTATATTTTTTAATCACGGTCAGTTTCTGTCTTATATTTTATTATTTCACAGAGTTTAGATTATGTTAGTTATAATAAACCATTGATTGAGTAAATAAATGAATTAGCATCCCTCTGATGCCAAAAAATCTAGGATTAAGGTAACAAATCTGATGGATCCATAGAGAGCCAGATGGATAAAATTGAATGGATGAATTTTCAATAGAATAGAGCATTGAAATGGGTCTAAATGTTTATCAAATTCTTGACTCCCCAAAGAAAAAGTGTATGAAAATAAGTGCAACAGCATCTATTATTCATTCAACAGACAGTTAATAGGACATCCTATACATGATAGGGGCTGTGCTGTGTATTTTGTTCTCATATCTAGCTCGTTCATAAATGTATCTTACTTAGCAGAACATTTTTGCGTGTTTCGGACACAAAGGAGCAATAGACCATGGGCTTGGTAAGCTGCCATCCAGCAGCTCTATCAAAGCAATATATTTAACTCTCAATGTTCAAAATGCAAACAACCCTTTAACTTCCAAGATCAATTACACCTACAGAAGGAGGCTTGATGGGAATAGCATTCTGTCTTGTCAAGCATTCCTTATCATGGGGGAAAAATAAACACCCTAATTATTTTTTTAACTTTTTTGTTTGTTTTCTAATTGGATCATCTATTACTCTCTAGAATTTAAATCCACATCAGATTTATATTTGGAGGCTACTGAAATATTGATTTGGTTATAGAAATGTCAAGCTTGGCAGGCAAGCTGTTTTACTGCCAGAGAATGCTTTTCCTTTAGTAAACTTGTTTAGAAAGGCTGATAGAATGTAATGAGCAAGCTATTTGCATCTGTATTGGGCACAGAGAGAAGGCTTTAAAATTTAAAGAGTCTCCTTAGCATCCCTGTGATGCCAAATTTCTGTAAATAAGGTAATAAAAAACCTAGACTACGGTGTACAGATCCTAGTTACTAAAAGGTCTGACATTCATTTTCTGTTTCTGCAGCCCCATGCTAACTTAAATGAGGGACTTTAAACTGGACAGGGTGTTATTACTGGGGTAGAGAATGTGTTGCTGTACTTAGATACAAATTCTACGCAGTTCTGCAATTTCTGGCCTGATAGAACGTCATCTTTCATATATTTCAGTTTAATGGTCTGTAATTTGAGAATAACAGATCTTCATGCTTATCTCTTACTGTTATAGTGAGAAGAATGACTATATTTTCTGAAAGCATTTTCCATACTCTGTACTTTGAAAAATACACATTTTTCTTTGAGAAATAATTATGTAAATTTGATACATATGTATTTCTCTACAGAAAAAAATCACTGACTATATTTACAGTAATTTTTAAAAACCAGAGGAAAAGACAATGATATAAACAAAAAGAATGCTGAATACCTAATAGTTAACTTTGAGGAGCATTTTGATATGTTGGAAATTACTTTCTACTTTATTACCTTTAATAAATATTATATACAGATGTCTTTCTACTCTTTAGAAATGTACATTGTGTATACTTATAATTGGCACCAAATTCTCCCTCATCCTGGGTGGGTGAAAATGAGCTACTGGAAACCAAAAAAGGGGTTCTATCTACCCACACTCCACCTGCCTATAATATTTATATAAAGAAACAGAGATTGACTGTGCTCACCCAAAAATCCATAAAGGGGAAAGGATGGAACATCTTGGAAAAAGAACTGGCTCTCCAGCTCCTTCCTAGAGCTATTCCTTTTTGCTCCTTCCTCACATGGTCAGCAGGGGACATGACCTAAATCAAGCTGAATTGGTGAGGCCAAGCTCTCTGTTATTGACAGAATAGGGAAGGTGATCAATGCCAAAGTGACATGTTGCAAATCTTGCCCCAATTTCAATAGAGAGAACCATAACAAATCAATTGTAGTGAGACCAACAGTTATTTTCCTTATTTCAAGACCAGGGTTTGCAAAGAAATACTTTAAATGAAGGTAGCATATCAACATCCTTTTTTAATGCCGGGAGCTGTGTATTTTAGCAAGCTCTTCTGAATAAACCCTATATGTCTCCCTCGTACACCTCAATCTGATGATTCAAAAAAGAAACCGTTTAATCTCACCCCACTGATCAGCTAAGATATTTTAATGTTTAGCTGTGAGTAAAAATAATAAGCTTTCTCAAAAACAGTACCTTTAGTCTTTGGTGGCGAATACTCTAGAATTAGCACTGGAAAAATTAGCGCTGGGCTTCTGTTTCTGCCCACAGGTTTTGAATTAAGAATGATGTTTTTGTAGTTAATAAAACAACCTTCATTGTTCCTCAGGAGGACTCAGGATACCAACTTCCCAGGCCCCTGGCGAAGCGGTGTAAGTACCACATGCACTCCTTTAACTCTAGCAAAGTTTTCTTCCCTGGGATTCAAACTTTGGAAATTCTAGTTTTTCATTTGCTTTCTACTCCAAAACAACATTTTTACAAAACTGAAATGGTAGTTGACTTTTCTCCTTCTTTTGAGAATTTCTTCCAAACATTTGAAACATGTTCATTAAGAGAAATCATAAGTCAAAGTACCACACAATGTTAAAATGTGTGTAGTTCACTGTGAAGATATGCATGTAATAGTAGGGTCTTGATCCAAATATTTGTTGGTACAATTGCAGAAATATCGTTCTTATACTGAAAGTGAGTTTATGGTCCTAAGACCCTAATTATGTTGTCTGAGAATCAAGGATACCAATGGGACTTTTTCTGTTTTCTGTTCATAATATTTTCGAAGATCAGATGAGCTATAATTCTCAATGTAGGGGCTTAACTTGTCTAATTCCTTATTCAAAGAAGTGGCAGGGAAAATGGGTATAGTCTAAATCTGCTACTGCTAAAGGAGAAAACTGAGGGATTTTTTTCTTAAGTGATTATGTTTGGTTTAGATTCTCAGAAACAGAAGCAAATGCTATGAGAATTCTGTATGCTGTGAAATCATCTAGGTGAAGCTCTTTATACAGTGCAGAATGTGATCTAAATATGAAAAGCTGCTTATTATTCTAAGAAAATATCAACTCCATTTGCTTTCCATCACAGTACCTGGGAAAGGAAAACGGGGGCTTCAAAAGAAGTAAAACTGTTTTTTAAATGATTAGGGGATTTTAGGCAGTGTTTGGCAAACTGGGCAATTCTTACTTAAATTGATTGATACTTCTAATAAAATTAATAAATGAACATTTAAAAATTTTAAATAACATTTCTATAAAAACAATTTTCTACTATCCTTTGATACTTTTTTTAAACAATTAGGCTGAGTTATACAGAAAAACATGTCTTTTGGGTCTGTAAGATAGCCCATGGTATATAAATTTTGATTCTTCCCAGATCTTTGCATTCCCCACAACATGATTTTTCTTAATTAAAATCACAGTCGAGTGATTCATTGAGGGAAAATAAAAGCAGAGCCCCGGGGTCAGCAGAATGACATAGTGGAAAGTATTAACTGTTGTCCTCTTGTATTTTTCGAAGCTTGGAGACCATTTCCTGGTTTAGCTCTGCCCACAGATCTCCCATAGAAATTGAGCACTAATGGACCTATTAGTGTATCAGAAAGAGGCTGTGTCCCCAGGGAGTGGGTTAGTCTTTGACTTCTCCGTCTCACTCTTCAAAATGCTTAACTTCTTGGCCAAAGTTAAATCACCTCATTTGTGTTATGGGAACAAATCTCAAAAATAGATGCATCTTCAGCTGATAACAGAAAGGAATGGAAAAACTGTTGTCATGGAGATAAAATAGTTCAAGTAAATAAACGTTAAGACAGTTTGTAGGGCCGTAAGTAACAATAGTTTCACTTACTTAAAAATGTAGCCCAAACCTACAACCATAAATATGAAGAACATTCTTCCTTAAGCAAATCAGCGATTTAAGGGTAAAAGATTAATATATAACTGAAGGTGAGAAAAAAAGAAAATTGAACTCTTCGGTAGATATTTGGTAAGCTTGAATCGTTTCTGGCTAAACCTTAAATACTTAGCTAGAGAAAGCCCATATTTAAACTTTGCAGGCTGCACTGGCTGTGGGGTGACTCGTGGTCTGAGTGATCACACAGCCCACCAAGTTCTGAGAGGAGATCATTTACACGGGGGCATGAGCCAGCCTGACTCCCTGCATGGTGCTATTGCATCTATTCAACAGAACCCAGAGATGGCACCAGGATATAACCTCAGTTTGAGAAAAGTCCCTCTTATCGTTCCAACGTAACTATTTAAAACTGCAATGTCTCACTTATTTTTAAAAAAGGATTATTTAAATAATCTGGTCAATGGTCAAATGTATTATGTAAGAAATCTACTTTTAAAATGATAGCTAAACTTCTTACGGTTTAAAACATACATAGGGTAGGTACACATATGTGCAAGGCTGCATTTTAACTGATAGGCTAATGGCTGCTTTAGAGGTTTGTATCACCAGCTAGTGAATAAGGATGTTGTTTAAGGTGTCAAGATAATTTTCATTGTCCTTCTGTGTTCTTGGTTTTTCAAGTTTCTGAAAATCTTGTGAATGTTTTAAGTCTACTTAAAGTTAAGTGCTGCGTTGCCCCTGGGAGGTAAATAAATTCAGCTATTTGAGTTATATGAAAAAGAAAGAATAAAGCATTTTTTGTGCTTCTTTATTCATTTTACTCTTAGATATAATAAAAGTGACTGAAGTTTAGAAATAAATAATTGTTTACCTAAAGGAAGGAGTAAAAAGGTTAAATTTGAGGAGTAAAATGAGGTAATATTAGAAAACCATAAAACATGAGTGCAAATATCAAACACTTTACGTCCAAAATTTGTAGTCCATGTAAAGTTATCAACTATATGATAAATGTATAATCATATGCAGCATAAGTATATTTTAACAATATAAATTATTTTATATTATATTTAGAGACATCAGATTCACACAATGCCCTTTTAAGTTGTAAAAACAGGAAGATGGGTAGGGTATAGACATTTTGAATCTAATATGTATTACAGAGTCATATTTTCTGGTAGGGTGTGTTAAGTTTATAAAGTCTATTACAGCTCTTATTGGTGGTTCATGTGTAACTTTTTTGTAGAGTAAAATGACTTTTTTCATTTGCTTGGCCCTGTAAATCACCAAGCCAATGACTATCTTCTGGGACTAAAACCACTATTCTAAGGCAAAACCTCCAGAAGTCCTGCTTTAATGTGAAAGATTAATAGAGAAAGGTGTAACTCAAAAGATTAACCAACACGCATTGGAGTATCAACAGTGGAAGTCTGAAGGAAACCTAAGAACAATGGAAATTGGAGAAATATTGAAAGGTATGCATTGAAAAAGACATCAATAACCTACTTCTCCTAAGTTTGGCATAAATCTGTTGTAAATTCTTCAAGTGTTCAGATTTCAATAAACTAGTACGTTTTTCTTTGCAGGAACCCCTGTACAAAAGTGCACAAACATAATGTTCTAGAAAATATAAAATGTTTTCTGATATTCTTGCCCCGAAGGTTGGAATCATTCCTGTGTGATTACTCATGTATTTGATAGTACTGAAATTCCGGTGGTAATGATTGTTAAGGCTAAGAAAGGGGAAACTGGGAAGGTGACAAGCACTAAAGGCTGGCTCTCATCAGAACGTCTGGCCAATCCTAACTGGGACTATGACATTTAGAATACTGACTGCGAAAAGGTTTTAATTTGGTGAACCCTCTGATTTTTCTCTCTCATTAGGAATCCCTCCAGTTCAAAAGTCATTTGTATAATAATGTAGCATTCACTTTATATAAAATCATGCACTATCAGATGTCTAGGCTTTGAAAGGATTATAGACAGCACCTGAAATTGCCACATTTAGAGGTGAACAAACTCCTAAAAATATATAGTGACTTTTTAGGTAAATATCTGAACATGACTAAATATAAAAATATGTGGTAAATGTTTGGAAAAAAAATATAGACATGCCACTTTATTTGGTTAGCCATGCATTTTCTTTTTTTCAGCTTTTAAAAACATTTTATTATTTTGAAAACAATATAAGTCGGTCATGCATTTTCTCTTCCCTCTCTCTGTCTTCCTACCTTCCTGCCTTTCTTCCTTATCAGAGAATTATTAGAATATTTCTTGTATTGCTTCCAAATCCTTGAAGAATACAACACCTATATTGCTTGGCAGCAGTTTAAAAAGCAAATAGATGATCAAGTGGACTGACTGATACTTTTAAATATAAGTTTTACTTTACATTGTTTGATTCCAAAATGGATACACTCTCTTAAAAATGATTCATTTCTCTTTTAATGGTGGTGGGCGGGGGAGGTTAGTGTGCAGATGGAATTCGATTGCCAGAACCTACTTCTTTCCCAAAAAATAATGTGCTAAAATGCATAAAAATGAAATTACAGTTGTTAAAAGATTAAATAATAGTGACTACTATTGACCCATGAAGGCAAATTTCTTCCTGAATAATGTTATCATTAATTATGGAAAAAACCCTGAAATAAATGAAATCAAATGGCATTTTAAGCAACATGATCAAAAATACCATTTAACCAAATAATTTATGAAACTGAAGGAGATGGTGAACTAGAAAAGAAAGAAATATGCAGGAAGTCTACTATATGATCTGTTAAATACTAAAATATAAGTTAGAAAAAACAATCTTCAGTACCAGTTTCTTTGTTTTTCTCTTTTCTCATTCTAAATCGTGTGCAGGGTAAATGTTTGTTTGAGACTTTGGGCTACTTACAAACTAGATGACCAGTAATATTGTATCATTTTGCCAAAAAAGTACAAAACATGAAACAAAAAAAAAATCAGTGCTCTCAATATATTTGTGTAAGAGTCAAGTTATTTGAATTCAAGCTTATTTGAACATGTTCAGATCACCTAACTATACTCTGAGAGCTATTTTAAAGTTACAGCCTCACAACTCATAAACACACCATAGACTGAGAAACCTTCACTTATGGTCCCAGATTTTTCACTCATTCAACATTTCAGAGCATTTCGATCCTACTTCTTCTGTGGCTATTAAATGCTATGCTTTGAATTATCCTTATCTGTGGAGTTTTCATCTCCCTCTTGCTGCAATCTATTGTGCTGCTCAGTAAAAGTGGCCTCATTATTTCTTAAACTCTTAAGTGACATATATTTAATATGTCCTTCAGGAGTAATTTTTGTTTGTTTCAATTGAATAAACATACTAATATATTAACTCAAATAATAGTAAATTTATGAACAATACAAACATTTCATAGATTCATAGAATATCAGAGCCTAAGTGAATGCTTGATTCTTACCTACAATAATTTGAGTAATAGCATGTTATAACTTCTTGCAGATTTTGTTTTAGGAAAATATAACTGTAGAATGTTGCAGTTATTTTTTTAACCTGGAAAGTATTTATATAGTAGGTCTACAGTAAGTATAAGGCCTTCCCTGTAGCAGTGGGCATTGGGTCTAGCCTAGAAGGCTTTCTAAACATCAATCTAGTCACCAGAAGCATTCTGATCACTGCAGTTATTGGTAGGCATTTATTAATTTTCTACATGTTGCCTGATGCAACCCTGTGCAAGAATGCAGAGCAAAATGGGTTAATTCAAAGAGGGCGAACTAACCAAAGCAGTAAAGAGACTAGATGTGCTTCAATGTCAAAACAGCACTGATTTCAAAGAGGAAAAAAAGTAATTGAATAGCCAACCTCTGTGTCTCATTTAAAACAAAATAAATAAAGCTGAGCACCGAGGCAGAGGAACTTGATCACAGTGCTGCAGAGCAGGAAGTGGAAACATAGTGGAGATTGCTATAAGGCAATACTGTATGTGTCTTTCACTTCTCACTTTGAGGGCTGAGTGGTGAAATGCCACATTTTTTTTAAACTTCCCTTTCAGGGCAATAAAATAGACGGAAAAAAAAACCAAACCTGTCATCTAGGTAGAGGTTCATCATTGTATAAAGAAAGAGCAAAACGAATAAAATGAACAAAAGCCTGAGTGAAGTGAATTATACTTCCATAAACAACACCAATACACACACACACACACACACACACACACACACACACACACACACACACCTCCTTACACAGGTCATGTAAAATGAAGGAAATGAGATTTTTAAAAAATGGTCTGATTATTAAAGATCCATATTTTTAATGTGTCCTTCCAAAATTCAGATATAAAATAAAAAATAACAACCTTTTGGTTTGGAATATTACAGAAATTCCTAGAGAACTGAAATTATAGTTGCTCTGATTAGACTCTTTTCTATTCTTAGAGCATTGTGTCTGGCTCAGAGGACCTGAGCCTACTTTCTGAATGTCTTAGTCCGATTTTCAGTCCTGGAAATGGAGTAAAAGGGGGGTGCTGTGGGATGCTCATCAATGGGCACTGAAGAGTCATATATTTAGACACCTAGCTCTTTGTTATCTTTGTTTCTGCTGATGCATTAGTATTAATCCTAGATTTATCAAAGCTGCTACAGATCCCTTTCTCTGCCCTGGATGTTAGAGAAAAATGGTGATGATATCCACCATTTTCATTGATCACAAAGATTACACAATTTAATTAGGTTGGGCAGGTGTCTCTTTCCTTCAGCACTTTTCTATATAGTTTGTTTTAATGCTAAAAAGAAGAATTTTCATTAAAGAAATAGTCTTAAGTAAAATGTATGTGAAAGCCTGTAGTTCTCTTCTGCTCTGGAATAAGAATACTCTTAACATCTCGATAAGAATTTTGGGACATTTAGAGGGCATAGTATGTTTTCTTTAAATATTAATATATCAAACACTTAATAAAGACTTGGGAACTAACACTCTGTCTTTCTGATGGTAGTAACTGGTCATCACACTTAATTGTCTATACCTGGGGTATATCATAGGCTCTTAGGTTGCATGTTGGTCTGCATGTTGGAGATGGCTTCCCATGCCTCCTTGGTTCCAGGAATCTACGTGCCAACCCCAAAAGTGATAATGATGGTTAAACAAAATATATACCTTTCACCTAATTAATTAATTAATTAATTTATGGGGAATGTGCTCAGGCAAATAGCCCATTATTTTCTGCGTCTTTTAAGTAGGTTGCCAAAACCACCTGAAATGCTTTTTCGAGTAGTTGTATGTACAGTATGCTCACATACAACAAAGAATCCACAAGTTCTACCACAACACCTTCATGGTTAATTACATGTGGAAACTTGCAGGTGACCCCAGACTGTATGGGGCTTCAGTGATTCTTAAATATATTGCTGGGAGAATACAGACTCAGTAGCCATATATGCAAAGGAATATTGTGTCCCAGACCTGACACAGCACTGAGCAAAACAAGAAAAGGGGAGGGGGAAGGGTTGCTCTAGACAGGAAGGGGGTTAGATGAAGTTGAAAGACAAGGATGGAGACAAATATGTCTGTTTGTTTCATTATGTTCCCTGGGAGAGTAAATACGAGTTAATAATAACAGCTTATCTTTATATAGTGTTTAACACATACCAGGCACTGTTCTAGGTATTTTAATAAGTATTAACTTTAGTAATCCTCAAAATAGGAAGTAAGTACTAACATGACCCCTATTTCACAAATAAAGAAACTGCAATAGAGTTCAAGTAACTGCAATTTCAGTAAGTGAAACTCAGAATGAGCCTTCGGGTTCCCAGGCTCACATAGCCAGCGAGAGTGACAAGCTAGGCTCAAGTCCTGAATGCCGTGCTCCCAGCGTTGTTCTTAGCCGTGGAGATACACTGCCTTTCAGATAGGCAGTTCACTGCGACCTGTGAGCCCATTGAAATTCTCATTTTATATTAGCATACCTTAGTCTCTTCAATAAAACACAGGAAAGGGCCATTTTCCCACCAGTTCGCACATCTTTGAACTGCCTTTTTTTTTCTTTCTATACAGTAGCTGGGATCATTCACATAGCTAGTTACTTTGCAAAGCAAAAGGATGTTTTTAAAAATTGCTTTATGGTTAAAATTCAGAGAGTGCAAAGGTATAATGGAGTGGGAGTGGGAAATAATATTACATTTTTTTCCCTGTAGAACTTTTACCATTAATTAATTTATGATCATAGTAAATAAGTAATGTTTACTGAGATTTTTCATCTGTTTGTTTTGTTTAACATTAATTGTAAACACATTTTTTTCTCTGATTCTAGAACTTCTCCAATGTTGAAACATGCATTGAATCCACACATTGATTCATTCAGTACGATTTTGTGCTTCATTACTTGCTGCTTTCTAAGCTGGAGATGTAGCTGGAAATTAGATATAGTTTCTGTTTCTATGGAGTTGAAATCCTAGTGAGCTCAACTGACAAACATTTCACGAAATATAATCTAATGGTCTGATGATAGGTGTCTCAGTTCTGATTAATTTTAGCAGGGTTTAGCTTTTAATACATTTATTTCTCTGGATAAAGGGAGTGGAATACAATTATTCCATTTGCTATTCTAATGGTGGCTAAAAATGAAACATAGTTGTGGGTTTATTTTTTAAAATTTTTTCCACTGGTAGGGAATGCTTTTCAATTTTAAGTAACCTGTAGTATCAGCAACAAATTTAAAGATTATTCTAAAGTTTCTACTGACTGCCTGTGACATTTAGATTGCAAGTTTTTATGTTCAAAACTTGTTAAGAATAAATGGAAACTCATTTTAAGACAGATTTATGTATCATTTAATGCAGTCACACTTTTCACTTTTCATGTTCCCCATCACTAAAACAGATTGATCCTAGAATGCATTATTTTATGACACATCATCTAAGTCCTGCCTAAACGCCAAGCACTGTCCCCTAAACACATTAAATATTTTTATTAGAATGGATTGAATTGAATTGACTAATATAATTAAAACTATGTTTTAAGAAAGAATGCTAAAAGACTGAAATAGCAAAAAGATATGAGTTTAGTTACCATTTAATGAAGTCAGTTTTTGTTCCTAATTCTTTCAAAATTCAGCAAATGTAAATAGTTCATTAAATTATTCAATTATGCATACATCTAGCCAAGAAAGAGAGATATTTGTTGCTTTGGACATCCCCATTAGTTTATTGCATCCAACAGAAGAAAGGTACCCATGGTTTATTTTTCGAATTTACTCCACTGAAATTATTGAAAAAAAATGTAGGCAAAAATTGCCATGCTAATAATAAATTATTTTGTTACAGTCTTTATAAAAGGTAGGTAACTGAATTACATTGATCCATAATCAAGAGTCTATGTTGGTTATGTACAATGAGTATATACAGAAAATCTGTTGAATGTAGTTTTGATTTTAATTATTTTTCATTTTACCTGGTTATGTTTGTGTTTGTCCTCACATGTCTATGATTGGCTAAATTACCCAATGTATGTAAAGTATATAATTACATGATGGAGATTATGGAGGTATCTGGCTTACTATGTTCTTGGTGTATTTTGGTGTATTTTAGCTCCCATAAAGTGGTTGAACATTTCACAGATGTGTAAACACACACTCATAAAAACATGTGTTCCCATCTACACATTGATATATAGGTATATTCACAATCTGTACCAACATATTTTAATATTTTATTTATATCTTTATTTGTTTAAATATGTCCTCAGCTATACCAAGTGAGAAAAACGAATGTGCCCTCCATCTCCATGGACAGAGCTATGATTATGTGTAACTTTTCTATGACTTATTGGTTTGGGACCTTGCTTCCTTTGCTCCAAGTAACTAATTCCACATGTATATTGTAGGCCAATTTGTCATTGTTTTTCCTCCACCTACAGTTGTGTCCTTACCCTATTTATTCCCCTTCCACCTTTCTCACTTCATCTGTCCAGGAGCCCGTTGTCTACAGGTCCCTAGTCCAGCAGCATCAGCATCACCTGAAAGTGTGTTAGAAACAATACCTCAAGCCCACCACAAATCTTCTGTACTAGATTCGGCATTTGAACAAAACCCTTAGCTCATCGTTCTGCACAACAAATTTGAAGAAGCATAGTCTGCATTGTCACCATCAATTGTCTGCCAGTACCTTGCCCAATGGGGCTGTGTTAGAGTGAGCAAACTATATATATTAAGAATAAATCACAAGTGGAAGTCATAAAGCATATCACAGATAAAATTGAGTATTACAACTCAAGAAATTTAGACATTGGTAGGGTCCTGCAGGATTTGGGGTTGAACTGGAGCCTGTTTCTCAATACACAGAACACTGTGTGCCCCACGCTCCCAAAGTCAGAGGTAATTTATAAACTAATGAAATGAATTTGATTGTCATTGCTTCTGAGTCATGCCATAGATGCTGCTGTCTATTGTCATTCAGGTTTGCACAGCTTCTGTGCCTGTTAAAGTATAGTTGGATAGCATTGTATTCTGGTGGCAGCATTTGAGAAAAATTTCCATTCACCAATGGTTTGTGGAATTACTTGTAGTAGGTTAGGAGTTCAAGTGCTTTAGAAAAATTATAAAGTGGAACCATCTGAAAAGACATCTATGCTTCCTTTCTTTGTCCCTTTTTCCCCACTTATCCTCCAGTTAATTCACCTCTCTGTCCACTTTTTCAGATCTCTAGTATCTTGAAGAACTCTCTCAAACTGGTATCAGAAGTTGAGAAATTAAATACAAGTCAGCTAGCTCTTTAGAGTTCATAGGTGCTTTCACCTCTTGGAGTTTCTAAAAAGTCGTAGTATTATTATCCCCATTTTACAGACAAGCAAGCTGAGGTTTGAATAGGAGGAGAGGCTAATAAACAACATGGTAGGAGTGAGGGCTGGCCTCTTGTCTTTGACTCAATGCTTTACTCTTTCTCATTTAACTAGATGCCTCTCAGAAAAAGCTCCTTACTATCAAGGGCTGTTTACATCTCTCTGTGAAATGAAATTACCTGTTGCTTCCTCTGAGTCATTTTGCATTTTCAACCTTAGTTTTAAGTGTGCATTTCAAAGTTTTGTGAAGAATGTCTCTCATTAGACACCAAGTAGAAGTGAGAGCTCAGAGCAAGAGGCTCTTCCCCAGGTCTTGGCATCATACCCCCTGGATACCTCATCTGGGCAGAGGTCTGTCACTGTGTGATGAGGGAAAGTAAGAAACACAGTTGGAGGAAGAGGGACATCATCTCAGAGGATGTGCTTTTGTGTACACTTGTCAAATGGGATGTTCCAAGATGCATCCAACTTATCATGGTGTTCTTGTCCAAGTTGCCCTTTTAGAAACAGAAAATGTCAAGGTCTGATATACATGTCATGTGATAAAGACTGCTTCCTATTTAAAAGTTGAAATGCAGAGTATTTGCATTTTCTTTTTTTATGATTAAAGTTTAATTAAATGTTCAAAGTATAATATTTCAACTTCAATAATTATCAAATAAATATTCATAAAACTTTTCAAAAGATAGAAAAAAATTTTTTAATTATTTATTGTTGTTCGTTTACAGTTGTCTGCATTTTCTCCCTACCACTCCCCCCACCCCGATCCCACCTTCCTCCCTCGCTCCCACCCTCCCCCTTGGTTATGTCCATGTGTTCTCCATAGTGCCTCCTGGAAACCCTTCCCCACACTGTTCCCTCCCCCTTCTCCTCTGGCAATTGTTAGATTGTTCTTAATTTCAATGTCTCTGGTTGTATTTGGTTTGCTGTTTTCTTTTGTTGATTATGTTCCAGTTAAAGGTGAGATCATGTGGTATTTCTCCCTCACAGCCTGGCTTATTTCACTTAGCATAATGCTCTCTAGTTCCATCCATGCTATTGCAAAAGGTAGGATCTCCTTCTTTCTCTCTGCTGCGTAGAATTCCATTGTGTAAATGTACCACAGTTTTTTGATTCACTCATTGACTGATGGGCACTTAGGTTGCTTCCAGCACTTGGCTATTGTAAATTGTGCTGCTATGAACATTGGGATGCATAAGTTTTTTTGGATTGGTGTTCCAGGGCTCTTAGGGTATAATCCCAGCAGTGGAATTGCTGGGTCAAAAGCAATTCCACTTTTAGTTTTCTGAGGAAATTCCATACTGTTTTCCACAGTGGCTGCACCAGTCTTCAATCCCACCAACAGTGCACTAGGGTTCCCTTTTCTCCACATCCTCTTCAACACTTGTTTGTTGATTTGTTTCTGATGGCCATTCGGACTGGTGTCAAGTGGTATCTCATGGTGGTTTTAATTTGCATCTCTCTGATGGCTAGTGATGCTGAGCTTCTTTTCAAATGTTTTTGTGCCCTCTGTATATCCTCCTTGGAGAAGTTAATCTCAGAATATTCTGATAGATTACACTGCCCAATATAAAGAAATCTGTTGAAATCACAGATTTAATTTAGTAATATCCAGAGTATAACACTGTGTGCAAAAATATTTCACATTTGGTCATATGTTGTACTCTCAATGCATGTTCAATAGCTGTATAAACATCATCAGTAGTTATGGGGATTTTGTTGAAACTACTTACATATTATATCACCAAGTGATAGTTACAAGATTTCATGAGGAAATGTTTTATTACAGCTCTGAGAGAGTAAAAGTTTAAGCCTATTGAGCAACAAATATAATATTCTCCTGAACATGTGACTTTAGTGTCCATGACCTTCAGCTACAGTATAGACTTCATGGCACACATTTACTTGTAATAACGACCTTTCTAGGAAAACAAGTTTTTGCTCTTCTGTCTCTATTTTCCCAATAATGTAATAGTTATATCTGTTTCATTTTATTCTCTCAAGTTTCATCAGATGTGGTTAGAAATGTAGAATAAAATGAATATGTACATAAATACACTGATAGGTAAATAAAATATGCTAGGTAAAAAATAAAGAGCAAAGAACAAATTATTCACATATAGAAACAGAATCAAATTGTGTAACAGTATAACCACAGGTAAAAGTTTTCCTGGGGAATACAAACTAGTGTTTTCATACACATGGACTAACAAAAGTAACATATATGCAATATTAAAAATTCCTTTGTTTGGTAGTTTGTTCATGGAAATTGGAGCATCTGTGTGGACCTAGAACATTCTGT
>VMDR010018646.1:0-18992 GCA_007922815.1 Macrotus californicus
AGTATAGCCTGGAATCCCTGAAGGTACTGCCTCTGATGCTTTTAGGGGATTCAGGAGTCAAACCTATTTTAATAGTAATATTAAGAAACAATTAGCCCTTTCCATTCTCATTCTCTTACAAATATACAGTGGAGTTTTCTGGAGCCACATGATATACGATTAGAACGGACTGAATGTAGAAGCAGACATGAAAATCCATCTGTCTTCTATTAAGCCAGATGTTAAAAAGATCTGCAAAAATGTAAAACAATACCATTCTTCTCACTAATGCATTTTTATTTTTGAAAAATAGTTATTTTTCCTAAAAATACTCTGTTTATGTTAAAGTGAAAATAGTTTACTATTATTTTTAAATGAATTAGATATTTAAAAATTTCCCAGCTTAATTAATAACACTGATGTCTGTAGATAGAATATACATTTTAAAAAAGCACTTTGGAGTCACAAATAATTTTTAAGAATATAAAGGAATCCTGAGACCAAAAAGTTTGAGAATTGCTGAACTAAGCAAAGAAGAAGAGGAGGGTTTCCGTGTTGAGGAAACAGCAAACAGGAAACCACCGACCTAGGCACAGCTTGCAGTTCTGAGGAAATTAAAGGGGTTCACTGTGCTTGGCACATAGACAGCAATGGGGAGAGGGTGTAAGATGAAGGTCAGGGAGTCCGATTTGGGGGCAAGACTTAATATCAGGTCAGTGGGAGATCACTGAAGGCTTTTAAGCAGACTGGAATTGTTCAGATTTATGTTGAAAGAAAGGAAGAAAGAAAAAGAAAGAGAAGGAAAGAAAGAAAGAAAGAAAGAATGAACGAACAGAGGAAGATAGGAGAAGAAGGGGGGGAAGAAGAAAGGTCAATTGAGAAGTGTCTAGGGAATACTTGCTAAGCCATGAGGTGGGGGCTGTAGAATTGGATAGAAGAAGTTGGATTTAAGTGACATTGAAGGAGAATCTAGAGAACTTAGTGTTTGGATATCAATAGAGAGAGAAGTTTTGGGGTAAGAAGGAATGAATTCTGTGATGTTGCTTTACTCACACAGATGATTGTAAATCCTAGCGCTACCCCAGTAGTTCCATGGCTATAGGCGAGTTATTTAACCTCCATAAGCCGCAATTTCCTCATCAGAAAAAAAAAAAGAATTATATTTCATATGATTGTTGAAATGATTTTCAAAGGTAGCATAATAACTGGAATGCCATAATTATTGAATAATTATCAGTTTTCCATAATATCTTTTCAAATTCACTTCTTTTCCTAACCATGTTTAGATGGAGGGGGAAGCTGGCAGTGTTCCTCAGGAAACAAACAAAATGCTTGGGGAGGGAAGGTCTACACAATTCGTAAAAACTCCTTTTGTGATTCCTGTATGCCACTGTCCTTGCAGGACTTCTGGTCCTGTCCGAAATGTCCATGAAACATTTGGTCCATGAGTTGTTAAATAATACAAATGTTTAACTTCCAAATGTCTTCATGGATGTTTTGGACTGGGGCAAATTTCAAGGGTCTTTAACGTGGACCACATGTCTCAGTGACATTTTGGACAGGATTAAAAGTGCCACTAATCAACTGCTGGGGATGTGCTTTCCTTTAGTGTAAGCCAACTTCCCCCCGGCCCCTTACCTTGAGGGCTGCTTTATCACCTAAATTCGGGGCTCTCTTTTCATTAGAAGCTTTGTCCTGCTCCTCTTTTTCCACAGTCTGATTCTTCTACTGTGTTCAGTCATCCTTGCTGTGTCCCCACAGTCTTAGACCACTCGGCCATCCTGACAAGTTCCCCACAGTCTTAAACTAGCCTTACTGCATTTTCATGCCTTGCCATAGTCCTAGCTGAAGAGCTTTCTTCCCTGGCAACTACCACCTACAGACAAAATAATTAGGAGGAGAGTTAGGACACAATCTTTAAAATGATTGTGAATAAAAACGTGGTAGTTCTTATGGAAAAATCACATGACTGGGGCCTGAGCTCCTGTCATTTTTCCTATTATCTTTTGAAAGGCTGTTCTCAAGTGCATTGACATGAGAATTTCAGTGGTATTTCACTGGGGGCCAAAGGGAAAAGGAGACAGTGAGCTGCAAGGTCATAGGGCCATAGGAATGTTTTGCATTTTGTTAAGTGGTCCTTCCAACAGAGAAGCAGAGCCTGGGAGGTGAGCAGAGGAGAGTGTGCGTCTGGCAGTCTGCCCTGTAACAATGAACTTCATTTGCACGCAGGTTCACAGGGCAGACAATAGGCATTCGAATAAAGTCCATTGTTTACCACTTAAGTGGAAAACAGAGGAAATAGGCCAATGTGTCAGGCACGTACTTGTTTTAAAATAAAATTTTCTAAGGATTTCAGAGAAGTATAAACAGAACCAGGAGTTCAAGGGACGATGAGGGGGTCAAGGACAAATAAGAGTTACTTGATGTTACTGATGCTGTTCAGTCTTTGCTGAGAGCCTGTCATCCTTGGGCTGTGGGTTCCTACTCTGAACCTGAATCCAGTAGGGAAGCTAATTTCACTCTGGGGAGGGATTTTGACTAAGATTTAATCTGAAGTAATTTGGAGTGATCGATCCTTTTTCTTTCTCTATTTAAAGGATACCTGCTCAGACTCAGGGATACAGTTTAGTGGAATTATAGACAATTTTACTCTTTTAGAGGGTGAATAGGTCAGTGAACTGTGGGTTAACCTGGCTATTTGGTGGGTAAGGGTAGAGTGAAGAAGGTAGGACAGGAAGATGGAAAGGAATCACAGCAGCCAGGCAGCCCTAAAAATTCAACTTATTAGCTAAGCATTACAGGAATTTTCCAGCTGGAGTTTTGAAGTTACTTGGCCCTGTGACAGAGACCATAATAAAGATAGCAAAATGAAAATAAGGGACATTAGCTCAAAATCCTTTGCTCTTCATAGAGGCTGAGGAACAGAGAAAAGAGATTATAGTTTGTATAATTTTTTTTTAAGTGTAGTAACTGCTCAGTAAATGACAGGCTTAGACTCTACACTGGTCCTGTTCTATGATTTGATTTCCTCAGCTGCAGATGCTCAGACTGACATTCCATTTTCTTATGGCTCAGTGCTCTGTGCAGGAATGGCCTTTCCGTTGTGTCATTTCAGTTGGGAAAAATGCATCGTGGTGATATGAATGCTACTGAAAAGGAGGCAGTGACTTAGTGTCCATGGCAGAGACTCAACTATGTTCTGCTGAAAGTTTGCAATTCAAACTTGATTCATTTTCTTTTTAGTAATTTTTTTTTCTCAAATTTGGTCACAAAGGAATAAATAAATTTTCAGACTTACAAAAGAACCCAAGGAGGAAAATAGAAACAACCTGTAATCTGACCCCAGAGATAACCAAAATGGTATGCTGCTGTGTATCTTTTAATATCTCAAAATTAATGGAATATTTTATACTATTTAGCAATCTGCCTTTGTCATCTATAATTTGCTTCACAATTTTTATATCACTATATGTTATATTCTTCCCCAAGATAATTTCAAAAGCTATAAAACTTTTAAATAATTCTCCATTATTAAATATTAAGAGTAGTTTCAATATCTCACCATGAAAATATTTCTTAATAAAGTCTTGTAGTGAACATGATTCATTTGTTATTCAGCAAATATTTCTTGAGCAACTACCATGTTCAAATCATGAAATTAGGCATTACTTATGGGGGGTAAAAAGATAAATTAAGATACAAATAGTCCTTTCCTTCAAGGGAGTCACTGAAAAGGGTCTACTCCCCCCTAAAGGATAACAGCTGTTCAAGAGGTACCTTTATTTTTTTACCGCTGTTATGTCCACGTCCCTTTGTTTTCTATGTGAATTCAGTGCATAAAATCAGCTTCTGGGGTTGATTTAGTTCATGTTCTTTCCTCTAGACAGTATTGTGTAAGAGCCCAATAAAATTATATGGGGTTGATTTGTTAGAGATTTTGTTAACTCATAAGCTAAATATATAAATTTGAAAACATTCAAAATAGCATTGCAATGGTTATAATTGGTATACTTCCATAACAATAAGTAGAAATTACACACACACACACACAATGGCCGAAACTGAATTCCATTATAATTAGAAAAGCAGTTCAATCAAATTTTGCTCAGAAACTCCAGGTTGCACAATGTAACTGAAATTGTGTTTCAATCTGAGAGCAGGACAGCTGAGTTTCCAACTCAAGTGATGGTCACAAACCACTTTTGGGGGACAATGAAATATTTTAATGGAATTATTAGCGTCTCCTTCTGCCTCTGAAATCAGGCCACGCGTATTATTTCTTGCGGGCCAGGGCGGGCAATGAGTGGCTGTTTTGCTCACGTTTGTAGCGCACACTTTCTCCGATGTCCAGACCACGGGAGGGATTCCATCACGATTGGTGATCTTCTAACTAACTGCTTCTGGACCACAGGCTGCATTTTTTAATTCTAAACATTCCTCATGGAAAATCATATCCTTATTATACACAAAAAGATGATAAAATGCAGATATATGTGATTAAAGCAGCACAATCATAGTGGTGGTAGGCGATTTTTAAAATACATTTTATTAATTATGCTGTTACAGTTGTCCAATTTTTTTCTCCCCTTTATTCCGCTCCACCCTGCACCCCCCTCCTACCAACATTCTCCCTCTCTTAGTTCATGTCTATGGGTCATACATATAAGATCTTTGGCTTCTCCATTTCCTATACTATTCTTAACCTCCCCCTGCCTAGTTTGTACCTACCATTTATGCTTCTTATTCTCTGTAACTTCCCCCCCATTCTCCCCCTCTCTCTCCCCACTGACAACCCTCCATGTGACCTCCATTTCTGTGATTCTGTTTCTGTTCTAGTTGTTTGCTTAGTTTGTTTTTGGTTTTTTTCTTAGGTTCAGTTGTTGATAGTTGTGAGTTTGTTGTTATTTTACTGTTCACAGTTTTGATCATCTTCTTTTTCTTAGATAAGTCCCTTTAACATTTCATATAAGATGACTTCCAAGACCCCGTAGTGTTACTCCAGTATTACGTTAAGTTGTGTGGTAAAAGGGTGGTTGTCCTGGTGTGCCAAACTAATTACACAAGTCCTTTAAAAGCAAGGAGTTTTGTTTGGCTGGGAAGAAGAGGAAGTCAAAGAGAGGTGAAGCATAAGAAAAACTCAACCTGCCACTGCTGGCTTGAAGACAGAGAAGCTGTGTGGAAAGGAGAAGAAAGAAATGAATTCTATTGACAACCAATGAGCTTGGAAGAAGAGCTTGAGATCCAGAGGAGAACTGCAGTTGGCCAACACCTTAGTGTGAAACTCTGATGAAAGGAATCAGCTGAGGCCACCTGGAATTCTGACTTACAGAAGTATCAGATAATAGGTATTATTTCAAGCTGCGAAATATGCGGTAATTTGTTACTTGACAATAGAAAATTAATACAATGGTCATAACAACTCAGATTTTATGCCTTGCTGATAGCATGCTGGTCACATATCTACTGTTGACCAAGGACATACATTTTAACATTTTTTAAAAATTTAAATGAGGTAAGAGTAAATTTATGGCACTATTAACTAAACTGCCAAATAATAGAAGATGGTGTATCATCAAAGGAATGATACCTATAAAATATGCATATTTTTGAAATTAATGAAAAGCTTCTTATAATTTAGAGGAAACTAATACATAATAGTTAAATAAATGACATAATAGAAATATTGCTACGGCACAGAGGGGGATCACCTAACCTTACTTAGGCATTACAGGAAGGTCTTCCTAGAGGAAGTAGTGATTGTCAAGGGTTGCGAGAGGCAACTTCCCTTATGTTTGAGGCCTAGGGAAAATAAGTTCTCCTGGTGCTGGTGCATGAAAAAAATTTGGAGAGATACATGACAACTCTGAGCCAAGAGCAGGGTACTGGGAGAGAGAGAAGGCAACTGGAGATTTCATCTCTTTTTCTACTCTAAGTCTTAGGATGATTCTCTTAGAGAAGAATGCTCTTGTCCAGATCTTCCCTCAGAAACTTTCCCTGGGAATAAAGGAACCTCAATCACAGGAGCTAAGGATAACATTTTTATTACTAATCTAAAGTCTGAAAGGCTTTACATGTGGGTTAAGTTCAGTGAAAGATACCCCTATGTGAGACGGGGCAGATGTCTAAACCACAGACATCTGAGACAACTTTAGGTAAGGGCTGAGTGCAAATAATTATAGTGCCTAGAGTAAACAACCTCGAAAGACCCACCAAATCCTACAATTATTGCTACTGTTTCTTGAATTCCTTTTTATACAATCAGAGTAGTAGCCAAGCCATGCTTGTCCATCTTATTAAACTAATATGGTGGCAAATAAAAAGTTCTCTCAGATAAGATCCTTTTGTAGAAAGAATATTGTATGAAAAGATTTAAGTTGGCCCATTTCTTGTTAGGGTGGCTTTGTGCTCTGGGAAGGTGTGGAAGGCTATAGAGCTCTGTGTATCCTTCACACTCTTCTTTGCTTGTAGTGAGTACATCTGTTGAAACATGTGGAATTGAACACGATTGTGGGGAAATCCCAGGTGCCTTCTGGAGGATTTCACCTCTATTAACTCATGAGTGATTACTAGGTGTTAAGAGGGAGTCAGAAAAGTTAGGCTAATGCCAAGTATTTAGACTAATGCCAAGCAAAAGACCAATGGGTCTGTGTAGGCATAAAGAGAGACAAAAGACGCAAAAATGTAGCTGAGCTACAAATCACTAACTCTCATCATGCTGTGACTCTACAAGTGACTACGAAAAATAGTGCTCCCCACTGTCTGATGGCCCTGTCCATCAGGAATCATGTTAATGGCTAGTGCCAACCCAAATGTTTGCTTTTATCTTATGCCATCATTTGCTACTTTGCAGAAATCAGGATGTTTTCTCTACTCTGAGATGTCCTGTTGAGCAGGTTTCACTATTATCAAGGAAATACCCTCGTCCTCACTCTCACTGTTCCAGCTGCCCTGGCAGCTCTCCTGGTGTGTGCTGAATGAGGTCATGTATTTAGCAGGGTGATGTCTTAGCTAAGAAAGCTGAGACAAAAAAGAGACACTTTTATATCCACCATTCATTTATAAAACTACAGTGAAGGGATTTTAGGGTATTATAATATAATATGCATGGGATTTAGAGGAGGAAGACCTGGGCTTACTGACTATGTGAGCTTGAGCAAGTTACTTTATCCCTCCAGGTCACATAAGAACTGCCATTGAGTTTGCTTGGGGAAGTGCATGACAGAGTATGGGCACAGTGAATGCCAGTTGTTGACCATTCAGTCTCAGGGAAGTTTGATATGTGATGTAAGAGCTGAAAGGAATTACAAGTGTCTGTGTCCCATGGAGCCAGAAACTTTGTGTCCTTATTTTACTCTTAGCTCAGAGCTTTCTCCTGCGCTTCCCTTTCAGGGCTAGAGATCACAGAATATACCCTTTGGTAGGGTTGGAGGTAATGAGATGGATAGTTGGAGAAGCATGTCAGAATAAAAGCTTCAAAGTATTCACTTGAGGAGTTGGCATACTGTCTGAAAACAACTTAAACTATTGTTGAAGTTTTTTTCGTAGTTTGTCACTTGAGAGTTTTTACGTGAACATTTGAAAAGCCCTTTCATGGGCAAGGGTGACAAGTGGTCCCTCTGTAGTCTGCCCACAAAATGGCGCTCAGATAAATGCAGCCACAATTTCAGATAGTGCTCCATCGACCTGCCTGCAGCAAGGAGAGAGGATACAAGATCTTGGAATCCAAGTACAAACCGAGTAGACACAGACAGGTTCGTTTTCAAGAGGAAAAATGCAGGTCTGTATGTGCGAAAACTTTAACTTAGCTTTTGAGTATCTCTCCTCAGAGAGGCTTATATGCATGTTCGTTTGCTTTGCCCTGGGTTATGTGGCTTCTATGGAGGAGCCAGGAGGTTTCCTCTTTTGTCTTTTCACACAATGTGACCAGGACCCACTTGGTCCCCAGGTCTTGAAGAGCTCATGGAAAACCAGGCAGTGGGGTGGTGATCTTCCTGTTGGTTTCTTCTGACCAGCACAGATGGTTTTCAGAAGGAGAGAAGGGCCCTTTCCAAGTCTGACCTCAGCCCTGGCTGGGTCCAGATCGGGTCACAGACTGTGTTCAGATTGAGGTTTCAGGCACTTGCATTTACCAACTTAGTTTTGGCTAGAGAAAGAAGAGTTCCTATCTGAATATACCCAATGGCCTCATGAAGCATACATGCACAGTCTCCATTCTTACCCAGTTTTTATTTCTCTGTGCTTGGCCATACTCAGAAACAGGAAAATTTTAATCTTAGTTCTTTCATTCTTTCAGGCAGTTAATCTCTTTGTGAACTTACAGGTTTTTAATGGAACTTTTATGACACTAACTTTGATTATCATTATTTAATGTTCTTACCATTTATGGATATTTCTAGGCTCAAAAGTCTATCAATTTATATGGTAGTTGTAATGTATAGCTACACTTTAGCCTTTAGGAAGCCAGTGGTTTCCCTAAAAGAGCTCGCACAACATTAAAGTGTTATAGGTATTTTTGCTAAAAAACATCTGCTAAATTCTAAGCTAATAATAGTAATGGTTACAATGGCAAGAACAACAGCATCAAAAGTACATGCTACCCCTTCCTGAGCCTTATATGTTTCAGGTACCACACTAGCTTTTTTTTTTTTTTTACATGAATTATTTAATCCTCACAAAGGCCTAGTAAAGTAGGTAATTTATTTTCTCCATTTTTCAGGTGAGGAAACTGAGGCTTAGAGAGATTAAAGACCTGCTCACAGTCACAGAAGACATAAGTGGGAGAGCTTGATTTCAAGTCCAGGCAGTCCCCTTTCAACGTCATGGCTATCTAAGAGAGGATGCCACTTGGCACCGCCAGTCATCGGGGAAACGTAAATCAAAACCGTGGCGTGATAGCACCCCACATCCATTAGGGTGGCTATTATCAAAGCACATAGAATAACAAGGGTGAATTGGGTGTGGAGAATGTCCATCAGAACCCCGGTGCACTGCTGGTGGGAATATAAAATGACCCAGCCACTGTGGGAAACAGTCTGACAGTTCCTCAAACAGGTGAATGGAGAATTACCACTCTATCTAGAAATTCCATTTCATTTCAAAAGAAGCGAAAGCAGGCACTCTAACAGATATTTATCCACCCATGTTCATAGTAGCATTATTCACAATAGCCGAAACAGATAACAAACATATACAATGCATGTTATAAGTGTAAACAAACATTTAAACAAATTCTATATACATACAAAGGAGTATTTTTCATCCTTAAAAAGGAATGGACTTCTGGCACATGCTACATGGATGGACCTCGAGGACATTAGTGTGCTAAGTGAAATAAACCCGACACGGAAGTTCAAATATTGTGTGACTCTACTTATATGAGGACCTAGAGTAGTCAGACTCATAGAGACAGAAACTAGAACGGTGGTTCCCAGGGCTGGAAGCAGGGGAAATGGGCAGTTCATGATTGATGGGTAAAAGCTTCAGTTTGGGAGGATGCAAAGTTCTGGAGACGGACGGTGGTGATGGTTGCACAGTGGTGTCCTTCCTGTCCCCGACCTGTGCACTTAAAAGTGGTTAAAACTGTAAATTTTCTGTGATGCATATTTTACTACCATATAAAAATAAGTACTTGGAAAAATTTGTAAAAATTGAATGAGTGTATGTTGACCAGAGTGTCTTCAACTGATGGATTCATCCTGTGTTATAACTTCAATCAGTGAATTCTGTCAGTCAGTCATAAGTAACAAAAAGACTAGGTTTGGGTAGAAGAGTCCACTCTCTTCAACAGAAGCTTCGTATGACCTTTTTTAATGCTTTGGTCATGTTCTCTAGAGTCTTCAGGAGAAAGATAAGGCAAGACACTCATTCTCGTGTCTTTATTATTCGTTTTGCTCCTCATCCTATCACTTTAGCTAAGTTGTTTACTGTCCACACCTCCGTGAGAGGACTGTTAAGTTTTTAGCCTTTGCTGATCTTATTTCTGTCAGCCTGCTCCCGCCCCCTTGAATTGGCAGCAGCCTATGTGACAAAGATGGCAGGTGGGTCAGTTTTCATTGGCCCACTGTTCGGTCACTAACAGCTCATCTCCCTCCCACTCACTCAGCGAGTGTCTCTGGCCTTGGAATCTGACAGTCAGCATGTGGTTAAGGTCAACCCAAATGGCCAGAACTCTTTCCCTACTGTCCCACACAATTCAAATTTTACCTTTGGTTTTCTATTTCTTCTTTTTTAATCCTCACCTGAGAACATGCTTATTGATTATAGAGAGAAGGGAAGGGGGGGCGAAAGAGAAAAACATCCATTGGTTGTGCCTGGACTGGGGACTGAACCCGCAACCTAGGCACGTGTCCTGACCAGGAATCAATCCTGCCCTGCCAGGACCTTTCATGAGAGGACGATGCTCCAACCACATGAGCCACATGGAACAGGCCTCTAGCTTTCTTTTTTGTAATGTGGTCAATTCTTGTGTAAAAAATACCCACATAAAGGCAATGTTTGATATAGAAAAAAAAAGAAGAGCAATTGAGATGTTTTGGATTTATCAGTAGCCACACTAAGCTTCTGACAAGGCCCTCAAATACTGGACCACAACTTGCTTGCTTTTTTTTTTGCTGGGTCTTTCACTAGATCACAGCTAACAGTCTCCTAAACTAACGGGGGAGTCTAGAGCACTGGACCATTGTACATGTCCTACCTCTACTTGATGCAGTTTTTAAAAAGCTATAATAAGTATGTTGACATTTTCAATTTATTTTTAAATATGTATGTATGTATTTATTTTGAGAGGGCAAGATTGAATTTGAAAACCTTTCATCTCCAGAAATAGGTAATGTTCCATGTTTACTTAAATAAGATAAACATTTAGTTCTTTGAAAAAATATAAAACAGCTGCAGTGTTATTACCTGTTTGTTACTACCATTTGCATTTGTAAAGGTGCTTTGCTGGGAAACATTTGGAAGAGTTATGCCATAGGTGATTCTGCCTCATTGGAACTCATTGTTGTTGTGAATTGATCACCCGTGAAAAACTGATGACTAATATAATAAGAGTGCATGTGGCTTTTTAAGGAATGTAGATTAACTGGAGAAGGGCAGTATCCATGTGTACAAGATAAATAAGCAGATAACCACATAAAACCCGTTGTAAAAATGTCAGTAAGGATACGTACTTTGGTAAAAAAAATTATATTTATAAAAGAGACAAACATGGCCAACTGTGGGATATTGCAAATTTTCTCATGATGGTCACCCATTTTGACATTCTTTGGCCTCGGCATGGGTCCGTTAGACTTTCAGTTCTGTGCTGCTTAAACATCTTTGGCCCCTCCAACAATATGTCTAAGGGTGTGACTTTGTCCCTCACAAGTTCAAAGTGAGGAGAGACCTGCACATTAGCTGCACTTGTAAGAACCGAGCTGTTTCTGCTCCTAGCCCAGACACTACAGCCTTCTCTCCCATGTCACTGACTAGGGAATAATCCACTTGTCTAACTCTTGGTCTGTCCTGTGTACTCCATGTGTAAAATTCTTGCCCCATCTCTACCTTCTCATTCTTGGCTTTTTCCTTTCTCTCCCAGTCACAGCTTCAGGTTCAATGGTGGAAGATTAACGGAAGAACCAGGTTTTAGGTACATTCCCAGGAGACTCTTAAAATCCCTACCTAGAGATCTTGGGAATGGAAGACACACATTTGTACAGAGCTAGGTCTGTGTGGTTTAGTGTGTGTGTGTGTGTGTGTATTTTTCAAGCTTTTATCACCTTAGGTTAGTAACTTATTTTCTCTAGGACTTCTGTTTTCAATCTGCACATACGTCTCTAACAGAGAGTGCTATGAAAGTCGGATAGCTACATGCAGGCAAATGAAATTGGACCTCTGTCTTTCACCACTCACAAAAATTAACTTGAAATGGATTAAAGACTTAAAGATGTCATGATACCAGGAGCACTCCTAAACACCTCTGATGTGGCACTGCCTGATTCAAATTGATTTTTGCTCAAATAAACTCTTTAAACTTTTAATATGCCTCAGTTTATCTGCTAACAGTTCAGGTGTCAGAAAAAGAATCAAAGGGGCGCAGCGACCAACTGGGCATAGGTAGGTACCTGTCGGCCCCTTGTGCTCCCTGCCTTTCCGCTGCCTCTGGAGGTCATGGGGAAGCCCCTTCCGAACCCTGAATCCTAGCTTTGCAGCTCTTGTGTGATAAACTTTCAGACTTGACTTTGAGCATATTTTTTTCAGACTGGGTCCAGAAACCAGCCACAGACAGACTGGTTCTGATTTTCTGGGTCCAGGGTCTGCCTGAGTCCTACTTTATCTGGATTGGGTCTGGGTGAGACCTCAGGTGATAAAATTTTACTTTAAAGCTGAACAAGTAGTTTAACTTTACCAAAGACAGTCTTGAATTACAGTGGCCACAGTGGGGAACTTGTCACGATCTTACATAACTATCCATTTAGGAGGTGCCCTAGAGAAAAAGGGGTCTCAGCCAGGCATTCACTATAAAGGATAGAGGGAAAATTATCTTCCCTCCTCTGCAGTTTCTGGTGACTAGGACGAGACCTGCTTGGATGCCCCCCTCACTCCAGAGCCTGCAGATGCCGTCCTGGAAAATCTGGCAGAAGCCAGCAAGTCCTGAGAATTTGGCTTGGCAACCCCTGGGTTGGGCACTCCGAAAACAGGGCTGGACAGAAACGGGGTTGTGCTCCATAGCAGCTGGGGTCCTACTGACTGTTGCCAGTTTTCAGTGGATTGTCTGAGTCTTTCCCTCTTTTGGTTATCTTTGGAAGTGACCCTGAATCTTGGGAGGATAGTATTTTTTGAACCCTTTTTGGGAGACTTCTTTTGTGTTTTTCAATACTGCCAGGAATATTTACTGTTTTGTCCAGCTCAAACCTAACAAGATATTCAAAAGCATTTTTGTCAAGTAGCTCTGTGGTCAGCATTTGGCCAAATTGGAAGCTGACACTCAGAGCACAATAGGAAATTTTTTTAAGGCTTTCTCACCTAAGCTAAAATGAAACTGTGTACTCAAAGGGAAAGAAAAACATTCTGAAGCCATTGTGGAAGGATTTACTAAAACACAGCAAAGAAATACATCTCAAAATCTAGAACATAGAAATCTTTTGGTTTCCATTCCTTTGATTTCCATATTAATTAAATATCTTCTCCCTGATAAAATGAAGATAATGTGGTCGGATGGCTAGACATCAATCAGGTTGCAACCCATTTTTTTGAGGAATTAAAAACTGTACTTGCCTTACAAATCAAGTCTTTACTAGAAGAGAAATGCAGCTATAAAAACAATTCAAAGCGTACGTACCTTTTTAGACCAATCCCCAAATCTTGTTAGAAACAGTGTCTGTGTTTGCTCAACTTGTTTAATGCGTTCACGTGGAGGGGCGGTGGAGAGTGGATGAAATTATTTGTGCTGAGTGTCTGTTGTTTTTACAGGCCAAGCTTGAGGCCTAGTTGAAAAGGGGGTTTCGAGGGGCCTGACTAGAACTGGTCAAGGAGAGAGTCTCTGCCACCTCTCTCCTTGGGTCATGTCTATGTTCCTGAATCATCGGTACAAAGTGTCGGGCATCAAGCTATCGACAGAGTTGGGGAGGATAACCGTACTCATCTTTCTGCCACCCTGACCTGTCTGCAGCAATGGCTTTCTGCTGCTCCTTGCCACAGTCAACACACAGGAATGTTCCCCAGAGCAGGAAACCCCCATGGCTATTGACTCATCCCCTGAGGCAATTGGCCATCAATTCTGGAATATTGCTATGAAGCAGGATTGACTCCTGCAAACCTGCCCCCGGCAGGGGGTTTTCTCTTTTAGTTTAGGGACGCAACTCTTCTGTCCAAATTGTTTTTTTTTCAAGCCTCTATGCTTTCTTTTTTTCATTAAACTCTATCCTCCTCAGTGAGCTTAAGCTTTGGAAGATATAATTCAGGAAGTGTTTCATGCTTAGTCGTATTATCTCCCTGAGGCATTGAAACACAGAGCCTATTCTTGAATTGACCAGGGGGAAGGGAAAATTCACAAAGAGAAAAAACCAGGAATGAATACCTTAGAATATTTTCCAGCCACGCATACCAGCTGTCACAGAAAGGAACCCAGGTCTGAAAGTTCTCTCACAGACGCGATAGAGTATGAGAGGCTCAGTTTTGTGCCATTGACAGTTCACTCAGGTGAGTGTGATGGGGCATGTACTCACCTGAGTTGGAAGGTCATCATTCTGTCTTCTTTCTTGTCCTTTGTCACCTCACTGCAAACTCCTTGTCTGTGAAATGAGTATGTTGGAGAGTTAGCTCTTCCAGCAGTCTTAGCTTTAACGTATCTGACTGGCACATAAGTGACCAGATCGTTTAGCACCTAAACAATGTTGCTGGCTGATCTGCATCTATTTAGTTTACTTGCTGCCCAATTCCATACCATATGGCCTTTTCAGTTGACTCCAAAAAAGTCCATCAGGTCAGTTACTAGTGTCAAAAATCACCCTTTTCTGATTGCATTGTTGGCTTTCATTATATTATACAGACATTCTAACCTCTGGCATAAATGGGACATCAGCTTGCCTCTGGAAAAACTAATGAGCATGTACCCTTGGAGCTTTGTTCATTTTTCTCCTGGAACCACTTTCCAGGAGGACAGTAATTTGTCTTCTTTTAGAAGTGTGATTTTTTTTTTCCAAAAGAAGGAGATAGAGCCATAATGTCTGGTAATATAATTACCCCTATTCCCCCGAAGTGGCCTGGTCAGTGGCTGAGAAAAAAATTATAATCAATAGGATTTCCATTTTAAATGGAAATAAATTGACGCTTATTTGTAGGTAAAAAGACAGGCAGCAAAAGTGCTTTGGAACACCCATTAGAATACGTGTCTGTACACCTGTCATTAGCCCTCTTCAGACCGTTTCCTTACCACAGACATGTCCCTCTTTCTGCGTTCTAACATGAACAGTCTCAGGGGTTTTCTATTGCACTAAAAGACTTCATTCCTTTTATTTTTTCCCTTTGTCTCACTTGGCACTTGGTAGAGTACTGCTTTCTCAAAGCTGTTTATAATGTAGTTGGTTCGTGTCTTTCATAGGTGTGTTCTTACTTTCTCTCCCTGCATTGCTCACAAATATTGGCATCTGATGGAATTTATTATAAGCAAATGGGTGTCAGAGTCCCATGCTGACTTCTTTCCTTTCCCCTTCTCTCTTGCTGCCTCGCCCACGTGCAATATGTGTGTTGTGTGGGGCATCTCACTCAAGGCCAGAGGTTCTTGGCTGAACCTCAGAACACATCCTGATTCTGTTTACAGGTGACGAAGGGACAAAGTCTAGTGCTCTGGAGAGAATGGGGGCGTGGAGTAAATCACCATGGGCATGTTTCGGACCAAAGCAAACAGGAGACTAGTTGGCTTCCTCTGGAGTTCGATGTCACAATCAGACTTGTTGTTTCCTGATTTTGTCAGAACCCGAAGCCGGGACAACTCTATATTGTGTTTATTTCCATCTACTGATGACAATTGCCTCCTGCAAAACACAATGACTACTTAAGAGTTAGAATGTGTTCCTGGCCACATGTTCTCTCTCTGCATACTTCTGAAATGGAAATGAATAATTTGTCTTGAACGCTATTCTGTCTCCAGAACTACCTCTTCCTGAATATTTCCTAAGGGCTTTCATTTAATCAGGAGCCTGTTTCCCAGGGGTTTGTGGGCAGGGGAGCCCAGAGAGGATAAAGCTATTTTTTGAAAAATGAACACACAAAACCTTGGATTCAAGAGCCATACTTTAAAATATAATTTATACTATGGACAAATGAGATGTGTTCTATGTTATTTCATAGGAGAATTGTTTTTACTTAAGTTTATTAACAGTAAAATCACTTTGATATGACAGAAATAATGACTACCTGGTTGAGTCCTTTAGGTTTTAAGCCTCCATTTACTTAGGTTTCATCTGATCAGAGAATATGCTCGAGTATCTGCTCTCAGTGTCGGAGAAGATCAGGACTGCCAAGTAGTTTCTACCAAACATAATTTAACTTGTGTTCCATAGCTCTTCACTGAGATCTTGAAAAGGTTTTTAATAAAATAATGTGATAAATGGGTCATTGACAAAAGTAAGAACAGACAATTGTATGCGTTATGTGCAGTAAAAAGTAAAAGTGCCTTTTCTCCTTTTTCTTAGAGATAGCCTTATTGATAGTATTCCCTCATCCCTATATATGTTCTATGTGTTTACAATAATGCAGTAATCTTGTACAGAAATCAAATCACATTATACTATAAACTTGTAGAAAATTTTTCACTACCAACGTTTTGTGGATGTTTCTTCTGGTTCTAGCACATTGTGCTTTTCTTTACTGTGTTGAGTGCTAATATAATATACCAATGTATGAAGGCACTGGAATTTATTCGGCCTGCCCCCTATTTGAAACCCCTTACATTTGCTTTGCCTCTGTTGCTCTTTTACTTTCTTTGTTTTGTAAACAATACCACAATGAACTTCCTTGCATGTTTGTCTTTATACACATTTCTCAAATTGTGCAATTGCCGAGTAGTGTGTATATTTAAGAGATATCATCCTCCAAAAATTTGTATTGAGCATGGCATATGAGAATTTTTATTTTTCTGTAAGCTTGCTATGATAATTTTATATTGCCAGTCAATAATTTTTACATCTGCAACAAACACGCATTTTTTAAACCTTTGCTTCCCAGGTCAGTGATTTTCAAGCGGCGTGCCACAAGGATTGTTAAAACATGCAGCCCCTGACTGTTTAGTCAGGGCACTGAACCCTTTTTACTTAGACTGTCAAATAAAAAGTGACAACAGCCAGCACAACAATAGCTGTCCGGGGCGAAGGAATCAAAATTACACAGATTTTTTTTGGCAGATTAGTAAAAAATATAACATTTTTTGGTGTGCGGCAGAATTTTAGTAATTCGTTTATGTATGCCATGAGATGAAAAAGGTTGACAATCACTGTCCTGGGTATACGAGGTCATGTTTGCATTTCTTTCATTATGAATGGGGTTAAGCATATTTCATGGACTGTGAGCTGCTTGTGGTCTGCAATGCGATTTACTTATACCTTTAACCTATCTTTCTATTGAATAGTTGATGTTTTTTTTTCTCATTGGTTTTAAAGCTTCATTTTAGTTTTAGTGGTAGTCCTTTTCAAAATATTTTAATATATTGTAAAATTAATATATTCATGAGAAAATAAAGTGAAAATGTACAGAACATATAATTAAAATGCATGTAATTTGTACCACCCTGTACTTCTACACCCACTCCCTTTCTCTGAAGGTTACCACATTTAAACATAATTCTAAAAAAGGGTATTAACTGCCATTTCATGATTTACCCACTTTTAATGATACCATCAGCTTTAGCTGTGAAAGACTAAGAATTTAGCTAATTTACATACCCTATCCCCCATACCTCTTCTCAATAAAAGTGTTTTTTAATTTAAAAATATTTTTATTCTTTTACTTCATTTTATCAAGTAACATTTTATTAGGCTTTTATCAGCTTTTACTTCTCAAGTCATTTATATTAAATAACGATCTTTTAAAACTGAGTATGTAGGTAGAAGAAATTAGCATTCATATACTTTCATCAATCCAGTGACACTTTTATTCCCTCAAAGTCCTATTTTGCATCTCAGAGTTCCATGCTCTCTCTTAGGTTGGTCCTAAAAATTGAAAGCCAATACGTGTCATTTATAATATTTTAATTATAAAAGTATTGCTTAAAGCTGAACCAGTCAAACCTATAGATTTGGGAATGTAATACTATATTTTTAAACCTATGCCACACAAAGGAGAATGTTGTAAGTTTCAACATCAAAACAATTCTCTCTGCCATTTTTTTCTTTTTCATTTTGTAAACACGACTCCCCTGCTTCTCCTGAAATTTATCTATGAAGCATTTATTGGTGAGCAGTCGTCTCCCTTATCTGTGGCTTCAGTTTCCACAATTTTAGTTGCCTGTGGTCAAATCTGGTTCTAAAATATTAAATGGAAATTTTCCGAAGTAAACAATTCTTAAGTTTTAAATCGCTCATCTGTCTGAGTAGCATGATGAAATCTCGCGGTGTCCTACTCCATCCTGCCCAGGATGCAAATCACCCCTTTGTCAAGCGTCTTCCCCGGTGAAGACGCCCCCTGCTCGTTAGCAGGTTAGTCGCCCTTTTGGGCACCAGATCACTGTCGTTTTGCAGCGCGTGTTCAAGTAATTTTCACTTTACCCAGTAATGGCCCTGAAGTGTGGGAGCAGTGATACTGGGAATTCGGATATGCCAAAGAGGAGCCTGAAAGCTCTTCCTTTAAGGAGAAAGGTGAAAATTCTTGACTTAATGAAAAGAAAAAAAAGTCACGCTGAGGTTGCTAAACTCTATGGTAAGAACAAACCTTCTCCTTGTGAAATTGTGAAGACGGAAGAAGAAATTCGTGCTAATTTTGCTGATGTGCCTCGGACGACAAAAGTTACTGCCACACTGAGTGATAAGTGCATAGTTAGGATGAAAGAGGCATTAAATTTGTGGGTGGGAAACATGAACAGAAAGTGCGCTCTGACTGCAGGCAGGGTGTTGTGCGGGGCAGCACCGCGCTCACACGGAGACCAGCAAGGGTGCGTGCCTGCAGAAACACGTGGTGCGCGCAGAGCCGGTGCTCTGGGTGGGGTCAGGCGTCCACGGGGGTCTCCCAATGTGTCCCCTTGGATGGAGGGGGACTACAGTATTCAGGTGTTTCACATCCAATGGGGTCTATTTTTTGTAAATTATGTTTTAAAAATATTTTACTATGCTGTTTATATGAATAAGGTTGAACAAAGTAATCATTTATATGTCTATACCTTTGATTATGCTCTTCACATTTTTACTTTTATGTGTTTATTTTCTTTTTTTTCTTTTTAATATATTTTATTGATTATGCTATTACAGTTGTCCCATCTCCTCCCCACCCCACCCCCACCCTGCACACCCCTTCCCCCCACACTCCCCCTCCTTAGTTCATGTCCA
>VMDR010018647.1:0-18994 GCA_007922815.1 Macrotus californicus
TCCCATTATATTTCTATTGGGTGTTGCTGTTTGAGGTTACTGACATTTTCAGTCTTATGTTTAATTGCTGCTTCCTTGGGGAGGAGGTCCTCCCTGACCACTCTTCCCTTCACTGTCTCATTATCATGCTTTAATTCCTTCAGTGTTTATTGTATTCTGAATTGATTTAACCTATTTATTGGTTTACTTGCTGTTTTCCTGTTTTCCCCACAAGAATGTAAACTCCATGAGAGCAGGGATATTATCTCCCTTATTCCCTTCTATATTCCCAGTATCTAGCATGTAAGTATATTTGTTAGTTTCCAGTATCTAGCATATAAATATATTTGTCAGTTACATACTTTTATCTGTCAATCATCTGATCTCCTTGTATACTTTACAGAAGGCCCAGAGAGGAGCAAAGACTTTTTCAAGATCAGACAGACATTGCCAGGTCCTATCTCCTAATTCCTAGTCTAGAACTCCCTTCTCTGGTTACAGCTGATCTGTCACTGAGGCATACTAAGACAGGAATAATGTGTGCATTTCAACAATGCCTTACTCCAGTATTTCCCAAAGTATGGACATGTGTACCATAGTCGTATGATTTTAAATGGTGCATGAATATTAAATAATGCTGAATCCCAGTGAGAAAGGATTGATTTTTTCAATCTCGTTCAAATTGAAAGGCTCAGTCTGGCGTCCTTAATGCCTTCCCAGTCTTCCTTTTAACACAGAGAGCAAGCCTCAGATTTAGAGCCTTTGTCAGGAAACACTATTCAGCTAGGATTCACTAACAATGTTTTGTTTTCATTTAACTTATGGATACCTTCTACTTATGACAAGTGATACTGGTTTTCTATCATAGTTATATAATTTTTTTAAGTTTTAATTTTAAGCAAATATATCTAATAAATAGATGAAACACAGATATGGCAAAAGTCGTGGGGTTAGCTAATATAGGGAGATGCTTTCCAGCATGTAAACTATTTTACTCAGCAAACTTCAGTTCCTTGGGCTTCTGTGAGGGTCTGGTTCAGGGCTCAAGGCCAGGAAGCCTTTATTTATTTATTTATTTATTTATTTATTTATTTATCCTCACCCAAGGACATTTTTTTCATTGCTTTCAGAGAGAGAGAAGGGAGAAGAACACTGAAGAGAGAGAGAAGCCCTGCTTGGTTGCCTCCCACATGCACCTGGACCAGGGATTGAACCCACAACCTAGGTATGTGCCTGACCAGGAATTGTACCCACAACCTTTCAGTTACAGGACTATGCTCCAACCAACTGAGCCACACCAGCCAGGGCCAGGAATTCTTTAGGTAGTTGTCAGCTTGTTTTGTACATGTAGGCCTGGAAAATCATTTAGTTCTTAGCCAAAGCGTGGGGGTTCTCCCCTTTTAAGTCCAGTCCCACCTCCACAGTGGGAACTCCCAGGCCTACCTTGGAAGACCTCTTCTTTTCCGCCTCTCTTATACTGATCTTTTTGGATTTCTTGTTTAGTACTTCAAAGAGAGACAGAAAGACCAAAGACAGTTGTTTTGGGGGGCCCTGAGCTGCAGTGAAATAGGAGTTGAGGGGCTCTGGGAAGTCCCAGGGTGGGGGAGAAGCTGAGAGGTTGGCTGGGTAGATCACGTATTGGTGGTACTTAGGCCATCAGGTTCTTGTTAGCCTGGCTGCTGACCTGGAGCCTGGAACTGGGAGCAAAGTGTCCTCTGAGGGAAGGCCAAGGTGAAATTCCAGAAGGCCCTGGAATATGGACTCAGTGTCATACATGGATGGACCTGTGTTTCACATAGTCTTATTTTCCATTTCTCAGAGCTTTGGAGTCAGGCAGACCTGATTTAAATCCACACTCTGACATATAATAGCTGCATAGCCTTAGCTAATCTACTTAACCTTCTTAAGACTGTTTTCTCATCTGCAGATAGGCTACTGTAATACCTACCTTGTAGGGTTGTCTTGAGCATAAATAAGGATGTTTGTGAAATGGAAAGTCTAGCACATCAAAGGGGATCAATCAGTGTTGATGCACCCTGAGCCTTCCCCTTGCCTTACTTCACTGATATATTTGGGGTACCCTCTTTTCCTAGTGAGACACAAGGCAGTAAGAGATATTAGTTTTGATTTTAGGTTGTGGAGTTAAACACCTGGGTTTGAATTCTGGTTCTGCCAATTGAGAACTGTGCGATCTCATCTTAGTTACTTAACTTTCCTGAGCTTCAACTTCCTCAACTGTCAAATAGGAGTAAAAACAGTACTCACCTCACAGTGCCTAGCACACAATCAGTATGTTTGTTATTATTACCAGAGGAAGTCAAAACCAAAGCTCTCCAGTGCCAGCTCCAATGGTCCCTGAGCACTCATTCTCAACCCTGGGATGACAGGACTGGTTCATCCCACTTGGTTATATTCTACAGGATTTCCTAAAGTTTGTTACCATTGATAAAAGTGCTGTGATTCAGTAAGTTTCAGAAATGCTAAGTTAAACCAAGTTCATCACATGTCTTAACTTCAGGCTTTCTCAGACCCTCCAACATGCTAAGCTGCATTTTAGATAGGTGGCATGCAGGGCTTTTGCAAACCAAATGAGTCAAGAGATGCTTTAATACTCCAGGATTATTTCATGGAATGAACAAGAAGGAGCCCTGAACTATGGCAATGGATCCTGGTATCAGGATCCGTGACTGGGGAGCATGTTTGACATCTGCAAGCCCCTCTGCATGGGCTAGAACCCAGAAGTTAGGCCCCAGTCGAGGCGACTTACTCACGATAGAGACTGAGGGGGAATCCAGCAGGTTCATGGAGGCGTTGCTCCTCAGGCTTCTGTCATCTCTGGTTTCTCCTCAGGTGCCAGGTAGTAAGGAAGCACACACAGACCAGCAGGGTAGCCAGGAGCGGTAGGTGACATCCATCTCAGGGGGCCTGAGTGGGACAGGAAAGGATCTATGAACTTAGAACCACTCAACTTCTAGGAGCTAAAATGGAGACCCTCTCTTTGTATATTACGTTCCTGCAACCTGAGTGGGGCTTACCTAGAATCACAGGCACATGAGAGCAGAGATTGTCAGTTTCTTTCTGTTCAGGCAAATTCAGTACTAGAGTGGGGGAAGAGAGCTGGTTGGAAGGGACGCACCATTCCATACTAGTGCTGATTTAGAATATATTTAATGCAGGAAGAGGAATGAAAGGGGACTAAATGGTAATGGGAAAAAAATACAATAAAGATTAAGTAAATATGTAAAATTTTAAAAAAGAATATATTAAAAAATACAACACTGAAGCAAACTGAAGACTACAAACCATGTGGTACCATTTGTGAAAAATATCAAACCTCCCTCAAATATGTATATGCTTACATATGCAAAAAAAAAAAAAGCCTGGAAGGACACACATTAAAATTTTAATAACGATTTTAATAATGATTTAATAACATTTTTAATAACGATTACTTCTCAGGAGTGAAATTGAGGATGTGACTGAGGTAGAGATACGCATTTCTTCATGTACTCTGTATTTGAAATTTTTTTACAAGCGTGTATTTACTTTGTAATAAAAACAATGAAGAATGATATAAATAAAATATTGGATGCTGCTTGACATATCATCAAAGTATTTAAAGAAGCTGAATAGAGAGTTACATTTGATTAGTGACAATGAGGGAAGGGAATGTGCAGTAACTTCCTTCTTTGTACTTCAAATTCAAGGTAATTGCTCTTAGCACCTATTGCTTTGTCACTAGAACATAGGACTTTCTCCAAGCATATCTTCTTTTTACCTGGGGCCCCTTGACTGCCCTGGAACACTCTCAAAGCCTGTTATTCTATTGGTTCTTCAGCCATTGTTTCTGATACGCCAAAACCTCGGAGAGGAAATGCAGTTTTTATTGTGGTTCAGTTTCTCTGCCAAACAAGCTGTATCAAATACTGAGGTCAGGGCCAGAGGAGAAATACCTCTTATCCATAGTTGCCTAGATTTCCCCCACCAGATGTTGAAGGGCTACAAAAGGATCCCACCGCTCAACACATCTTTTACCCACTTGGGTAGCTGGTGGTACGCATCTATGATAAGTGCAGTTGGTCTGAGCTTAGGAGGTTCCAATACGCTACTGACCCATTCCTTAATGTTCACTCAGGCTTATCTGTTATAATATTTTTTGGGCAGCATGAAGGTGGTTATAAGTTTTATCTACTTAGATTTGTCCTGGAATAGGCAATCAAGCAACAAATATTGTTTTAATGCCATGAGAAGCCTTCCATGATCGCCCACTCCAGGGAACTTAATTATACCTCCTCCCTAAACACATTGTACTGTGATGATTTGTTCATTTGCTTGTCTCTTTTAGACTGAAGGGAAGAGTCTGTGCCTTATTCATCTCCATGCCTACCCCCACCCCTCTACCTCCTGGTCCCAGTGCCTAGCATCATGTGCAGCACAAAATAGGGCCTCAGTTAATCTGTCTCTCAATGGAATCAATTTACTGTATGCGCAATATAGATAAATAACAGAGTCCCTGTCTTTAAATGACTTTTGGTCCTGCAAGGAAAACAACTAACAAAAAAGAGAGGAGAATAGCACTAGAGCTGAGGGACAATGGAAATAAATGCCTTGGGTCGACAAGAGAAAGACAGTGGTTAAACAGTACAGTGTTTGGGATGATATGGTGAGTTATTCTCAAGCCAGGACCTCTCTGATTTCCTCAGCCTCCTTCCAATTTTGGCTAAAGCTCCTGGAGTACTCCCACACTCACCTCTGTGCTACTCCTGCTGGGTCCTCCCTCTCTTACATGGTTGTGTGTAGCAGACAGGGCTGCCTTTTCTCTCTAACCTCTGTCACCTTTCCCCATGGGCAGTCTCCTTGACCTTCTTGCCCTAGAGGGTGGCTTCCTTTTATAGTCATCAGACCAGTGGTAGCCAGATGAGCATAGGCAAGGTCAACGACTGAGATTTCCATCCATCCAATTTTAATCAGTTATGTTGGCTAGAGCTTTTCTTAAGAAGCCAGTCCTCATACTGGAAAGATCTTTAGGTCCTACACATCCAAATCAGGGGAGTGGCCTGGGGTAATAGGAAGTAGTGGGTGGCCTCAGTCAGGGGTTATAGGTGCCAAATTCCTGATCCTCTTACCAGGGATAATTCTAGGCATTTTATTACTTCTCTTCCAATAAAACAGGGAGACCAATTTCCTTCTCATTTCTGTCTCCTAGCATGTAAGTTACAGGCAGACTACCTAATTTGCAGGGGGCTCCATGCAAAAGAAAAATATGGGATCGCTTGTTGAAAAATTAAGAATTTCAAGAAGGCTACAGGAGAGCAGTAAACTGAGCATGAGGCCTTTGAGGTGTGGAGCCTATGCAACAGAACAAGTTGCACACCCATGAAGCCAGCTCTGGTTTCAAGGTTGAGAAAGTTGACACTGATGATGTGGCATGGTGGCTATGAAGAAGTTTGTGGGTTGCTGGAAACATTAAATCACACTTACTAAGTGCCAGCAGTAGGTTGTATAATAATGGGACTGCTCAGAGGCATCACTTGCAGCTGTCTAACCAGGGTCCCAGACATCTCAGTGGAGCAGGGGCCAATGAATGGACCGGGTTCCAGACCCAGCCCTGCAAGTAATTCACTGTGTAACTCCTGGCAAGATACTTTTTCTCTGTGTGCATCTTTTTCTTCACCTATATGAGAAAGAGTTTGAATTAGATGTTTAAGTTCTCTTCTAACTCTGACCTGCTATAATTCCAAATGAGCAGCATCTTCTTTAGAGAGGCTGTAAGGCATCCTTTTGAATATTCCTTTTGATGGCAATAACTGCCCCTTGGGAATAAATCTAATTTCTGAAAATAGACAGTGATTTGTAGCCAACTATGGTAAGGATGGTAATGTGTGGCTTAAGTCATGGGATTTCACAATTAAAAAATGATTTTTTTTAGCTGATACAACCAGAATTGAGAGAGCTATTTGAGTGTTTTTCCTTAAAGTTGTCACCTTGAGAGGACATAAATTCATCCTCATGCTGCAAGTTGCTTAAACTATCTTCACAATTCTAGACATGCCTTTAGAGGCAATTTAAAAATCATATAAGAAAAAGCCCCATGTAACTTAATAATCACAACTTTTATCTTGGGGATGGCAGCCTGTTTCAACTGAGAACCAGATATGCACCCAAAAAGTAATCAAGAGCCTTAAAGAAGTAAATATCAATGTAAATTAGTCTTATTTAAAAAAAAAAAATAAGCTCACTAAATTTTAGAATTTATATGAAGAGAATAAAAAAAGGCAGAAAAGGAAAGTAGAGAGGAGAAAAGAAAGATAACTAGGAAGTAAAAGACAAAGAAATGGAAGAAGAATTATGGGGATTGGAGTTGTGGGGTAAAAAGAACAACTTTATTTGTAACTTTAAAATAGAGACTTGGCCCTGGCTGGTGTGGTTGAGCAAAAAGACCTGCTAACCACAAGGTGGCCGGTTCGATTCCTAGTCAAGGGCCATGCCTTTGTTGCAGGCCAGGTCCCCAGTTGGGGGTGTGCGAGAGGCAACTGAACGATGCATCTTTCACGAATTGATGTTTCTCTCCCTCTCTGTCTCCCTTCCTTCCCCTCTCTTTAAAAGTAAATAAATATCAGGAACCACTATAAAGGACACATGGACATAACTAAAGGAGAGGGTGGGAGAAAGCGAGAGAGGTAGGATTGGCTGGGGTGGGGGGAGTGGTAGGGGGAAAATGCAGACAACTAATTGAACAACAATAAAGTAATAAAATCTTTAAAAATATATAAATAAAAATAAATTTAAAAAACAAATAAATAAAATCTTAAAAAAAACAAAGTCAGACTTTAAAAAATATAAAATAAAGACTTGAAGCAAATATGATAATTAAGGATGACTCTGGGTGGAGATTACATGAAATTTTCTATATTTAAAAATATTCTTACAATATTAAAAAGGAGGAAAAAAGGTAAATTTTACTTTGGTTTGGTTGCTACCTGGTAGATTATGGAACTTTAAAATGTTGATTAGAGGTTCAGTGCTCTTAGGTCTTCAGACTATTTAAGAGTGGGGCAATTATTTACAGTCAAGCCAAGACGGTGGTTCCATTTCTCTGTGAATGGGATGGCTCTCTTTAACCAGAATAAGGCATGGCTCATCTTACCCACAAGATTAGGGTTTGTGACTCAGTGTTACACATTCCGAAGTGGACTCCAGCTTTCCCAGTTGGGAAAGGGAGTGAAGGAAGGAAAACAGCCCCATCAGCATCGGTCAGAGTCAGCTGTTGTCAGACATGGGCTGATGCTCGACCACTAGCATGCCTCTCTACAACCACGGGTGGGGAATAGGGAGCAAGATAAGGACAGAGTTGTACATTTTTGGACTTGTAGCTGCTAGTTTGCAAATGAGAGTTTCTTTTCACCTTGTGTAGAAGCTACGGCCATTCGTCATCTCCTTTTCCAAATCCTACCCTTCCTTTTAGGAGCCAGTTTAACTCCTGCCTTTTCCAGATCCACTCTTCTCTGGCCTATCTCTGGGCTTTTATCTTCTGCCAGACAAGAGTGGGGTCATCTCGAAACCCTGCCTGGATTGTTATCTCTTAAGGTTTCTATGGAAAGCCAATCACACCCTATGTTGCTCCAAATCCCTCTACCCGCTGACCCAGGCCAACATGGTCCAAGATCAGCAATGTCTCCAGTTAATGCTTTTCTTCAGACACTTCTCTCTGGTAGCCTGAGTTCTATGGGAAGGCAGAGTGGGATGACTTACAAAATAGGATTTAAACCACTTTCTATCTCACAATATCTTCCTTAACCAGCCTGGTTCCATAGCATGTCTTGTGGGCTACTAGGGTAAAATGCAAAATGCTTCCAGTCATTGTTAAGTTGGTAGCAATTAGTGTTACTGGATTAGTTTTCTGTTTTGTACCTCTGAGGAGAGGAAGAGAGGGAGAAGCAAAGAAATAAGCGTCCAAGGCATTTTGGCGCATGGTGTTAGAAAGACAGATGCTGCTGAGGGTAGAGATGGGACACCAAAAGGGAGGAAGGGGCTGATGAAAAGGGCCCGGAGAAGCCTTTGTCATAAATTTGGCTCAGTTCTCAAGACTGCCACTTTGTGAATGGGTCTAAAGAAAGGCACTTCAGGGACTGAGCCCAATATTCCAAGGAATTCTTTAATTAGCCTCCACTATGACATGTGGGGAAAATATTAGAAAGACAAGGCTAACTAAGCGTGAGGAATTCATCAACCTTTCAAATGGATAATTCTTGCTCTCTGTCTTTGGTCAACCCAGGCCCACAGGTTCTGACTCCTTACTGAACCACTAACCAAAGCTACCCTAGGCCAAGTAACCATCACTGTTGCCTAGATAACTCTTAATATCTGTTAGTTGACATCCTGCCCCTACTCCTGCCCTGTTCCATCCATTCCCAGTAGCAGCCAGAGTGATTTGGGGGGAGAGGTGAAGGGGCACAATTCAAGTCACATGTCACCCCTGCTTAAAACCTTTAATGATTTCTTGAAATAAAATAAAAATTGCTTGCAAAGCCCTGTTACTCTCTCTGACCTCATCTGATAGATTCTCCCTCTCAATCACTGTATTCTAGACATATTGTAATTCTTTTTCTGTTTCTCAAATATGCTAAACTCTTTCCTACCTTGGCCCTAATGTTCATTCCTTGGCCTTGAACTTGATTCCCCAGCTCTTTGCATGGCTGGATCACTGGTGATCTTTGTGCAAATGTCACCTCTTTCTTTGATGATTCTATCTAAAAGTATTCTTCCCCAGTTTTTACCTATTTCATCATCTTATTTCTTTCATAACTCTTACCACAGTTAGCAATTATCTCTGTTTATCTTCATATTGGCTTTCCTTCTCTTATAGAATTTAAACCACCTGAGGGCAGGGACCTTGTCATATTCATTTTGCTGCTCCCACTACCAAGTAACAGCTGGCACAAGGCAGGCACTCAAATATTTGGTAAATGAATGAATGGGTAGAAAAGAAAACCAACAGAAAATCCTCAGGCTTGTTGGTCCTATTGGGCTAAGAGGACAGGTTACTAGTGAGACTGATAGTGATTCCATGTCTTTTCCTTGGCCTTTGCTCTGAAATACTGGGGCACAGATGACTCTTAAATTGTGTCACTATCCTTTATCTGAGTGGTAGGACAGGCTCAGGACTCTGACTTTTCTTAGTATCTTTGATCTTGTATTGATCAAGAAAGGTAAAATGGTGATCTAATTTGTGCATAAAAGTGACAGGCAAAGAGACTGAGATGAGGATATAAGAATCATAGAGCCTCCTGGCCAGGTAGCTCAGCATCTTAGAGCGTTGTCCCTATAAACCAAGGTTGCAGGTTTGGTCCCTGGTCAGGGCACATACAAGAATTAACCAATGAATGCATAAATAAGTGGAAGCACAAATCAATGTTTCTCTCTCTCTCTCTCTCAAATCAATTTTAAACGAAAAGAATCATAAGGCTTTGAAACTGGAAGAAATCTTAGGAATTACCTTGTCCAGGGGAACTTAAACCTGGCTATGTATTAAAGTTATCAGGGGAGCTTTTTGCCCCCTAGGCTAATAGTACTTTGTTACGATATAATTTACAATATCCCCAGGATCTGGGTTGTCCCAAAGGTGTTCAGACTCTTCACAAGGGTCACTCTCAACAAGGCAGGTTCTGCCAGGAGGCCCTGAGCCGGCTGCACGATGGCTTGACCCGAGTCTGGACCACAGGCAGCCTCTCCAACACTTACACGCAGGGCCCCCAGTGCACAAAGGGGACTTTAAACGAGCTCACTATTTTAAAATTTAAAAGACAAGGGAGGTCTCTTCAAATCCATGACTCAAGAGCCCAGAATTCCAGGGCAGAGAACTCTGCTACCCTAGTTAAAGCATCTTATTTTCACATGACACAGGGACATCCTGAAGAAATGTTTGGTCACAGTGTGTTTTGGGTTGAGGGTGGGGTTTGACTCAAATCGTCCTCCCCAAGCCCTGGCTGGGGTGGCTCAATGGACTGAGTGCCAGCGTACAAACCAAAGGGTCACCAGTTGGATTCCCAGTCAGGGCATATGCCTGGGTTGCTGGCCAGGTCAGGTCCCCAGTGCCAGGTTCGAGAGAAGCAACCACACCTTGATGCTTCTCCCCCTCTCTTTCTCTCTCTCTTACTCCTTCCCTTCTCCTCTAAATAAATAAACAAAATCTTAAAAAAAATGATATAATTTACATATAGTAAAATACCCAAATTTTAAGTATCCAGTTTGATGAATTTTAACTTACGTATACACACCTATATAATTACCCTCAGATCAAGGTATAGAAGAACATTTCTTTCACTCCTGAAAGTTCCCTTGTACCTCTTTCCAGTCAGTACTCATTTTCACCTCTCAGAGGCAACCTCTATTCTGTCTCCCAGCCCCAGGGATCAATTTTGCTGGTTTCTGTACTCATATAAATACAATCATACTGACAGAAGTCTTTTGTGTCTGACTTTTTTTTTTTTCTCAACATAATGTTTTTGAGATTTATCCATTTTGTTGTATGCTTAGGAGTTTGATCTCTTTCTTATTGCTGACTAGTATTTCACTGTATATATACCGAATTTGTTCACCCATTCTCTTGGGGAGCTTTTACAAAATGTAAACCCCAAAGCCTATCTAGGACCACTGACTCTGAATTTCTAGGGATATGGAAGACATATATATGGAAAACAAATATGGGAGACATATTTTTAAAAAGCTTCCAGGCAATTGTGATGTTCAGCCATGAGTGAGAAACACTTACTTTGTCTATCCATTCAGGTTCTACAAATAAAGAAACTGAGGCTCAGAGTAGGAAAGGGGTTTTCCAAGCAGACACTTGAATCAGTAAGAGTCAGGACTAGAACCTCTTCCACTGTGCTACTCTTTCCACTGTAAGACAACTCAAATTTCTAATTAGTGACAAAGGCAGGGGCATGAATCATAATAGCTTCATTTGAGTATCTGCTATATGCCAGACTCTGCTCTAGGCAATTTGTACATTTAATCCTCTTAACCAGCACAGTTGAGGAAACTGAAACCCAGAGCAGCCTAAGGGACAGAGGTGGTAAGTAAAGAAGAGATAAGACAAACCCAAGTTTGCTTAATTCTAGAAGTTTGGTACCTTTTCCTGAAGTGAAAATAGGGGAAACTAGAAACACCTTGGTTTTGTGGTCTGCCATCCTGTCCCAGTCCAGCTTGCTATGATAGAAATAAAAAGAAAAGGAAATAGTATTTACCTCACTTCTCTAGCCCTGGCTTTAGAACTCCCTCAATTCTGTACACTCAGTGATCCATCACTAATAGTTGACTGTCAGATTGCCTAAAAATGTGCCAGCCAAGAGGAGGGTGATGTGTTTGCTTAATCACTAGCTCTTCCTCTTCTACTGATAAGTCTCCCCATAGAGGTGGGGGCCGCTGCTGTGGGTCTGTCAGGGGTGGCTATCCACGTCTGGGAAGCAGGTTTCCCAAAGTGAGGAGGGTCTTGACTCTTTCATAGGGGTGGAAAACCCACCCTAGCATTCAGGGACTGGAATGAGTCAGAGACACATCTGCTGGTTTAGATTCTGAACCTGAAGTTCTGAGAGTCTGGCATGCTAGGTTTTGTTGTTGTTTTTTTAAATGAGGAAGTCTGGGAAGTATAAGGGATGGGCCAGCAAGGAAGGTGGAGACTTCTCTCATAGCTTTTGGGGTTGAGGAAGCCAGATAGGAAAGGATGGGGAGAAAGTGAAAAAAAATTGTGGATGTTAAGAAAGACTTTCTCCTTGACCAAAGTTTAGTTAGGCTCCTCTGAACCCTCTTCTCAGTTAGGCCTCGACCTTGGCCCTCATTTTATCTTTGGTGTACCTACCTCAGTTTTAGCAAGAATCCTGTTAATATAATGAGAATTCCTCTACCTTTGATTTCTGATCACTTGATATCTGATCAAGTTCCTCATCCCCCACCTTTGTTGTAGCCTGCCTTTAGCAAGAATCCTCCTATGCTTTGTCTCCTCTTAGAATTTTCCATCCATCTGACCTTCTCCTTCTGCTCATTGGCTATACTTCCTTAACTGTCTTTGCTGTATTTAGAGGGGAGCCTGATCTTCCCTCAACCCCTCATTGCAATATCCCTATTACGATAGTCTTCGATAAAGTCTGACTTCCTTATCACTGAAGCAAGCATCATAATAATTTTTCTTTAACAACACCAAAATGATTGATCTCTTGGGTTGTACTTATACACACAGACTGATTTGCCTGTTGTGACTGAATTGATGAGTCTAATTCTTTTTTTTTTAATTTTTAAAAATTTTTAAAAGGTTTTACTATTTATTTTCAGAGAGAGGAGAAAGCAGGGACAGAGGGAGCAAAACATCAATGTGTAAGAGAAACATCAGTTGGTTGCCTCTCACATGCCCCCAAAGGGGAACCTGGCCTGCAACCCAGGCATGTGCCCTGACAGGGAATCAAACCAGCCACCTCTTGGTTCATAGGCTGGTGTTGAATCCACTTAGCCACACCAGGCAGGGCTAATTCTTTTTTTTTTTTTTTTTTTTTAATTAACTAGGTTAATTCTTATGACTAACAGATGCCAAATTGAATAATAGTTTAATGGGTGTTGGGTCATATATGGACAGCCTGCTTCAGGATTCTTCTGAGACCAAGAAACGTTTGGCAGGCCCAGGCTCTGCCTAAAGGACAAAAAGACACAAATCACCCAGGCAACTACTTGTACATGTGAAATCTGTCTCCCTGTTCCACTGAAACAGGGGTCAGAGTTCAGGCTTCCCAGATACTCATTTCCACAGTGTACAAGGAAGAGAGCTGCTGAAATTATTGATCTCCTGACATCATTCCCTTCGGCCTGATTTAGTGCTCTTCACTCAACAAAGACCATAGGGGTGACTTTATCGATTGTGGTTTTGCCCTCCAGAAACCACTTCTCTCCTTTTTCTTAGCCCCAGTAATTGTGCTGTCTTCTGATTTTCTGAAATCCTTTTACTTTCCATAGGGGTACATTCTACACTCACTATGCTTGGCCTGAAGCTGAGCCAACGGTCTGCTACATCTCTCAACAACTTTACAACAGAAGGAAGGGAAGAGGCTTTGATGTCAGATAAATTTTCTGCAGAAAAGGATCAAAGCAGAACTAAGAAAATATACCGTAGCAAAAAAATATACCTTATGACTATGTATGAAAGTTCTGTTTAGAGAAAATAGAAACGGTTTTGAGATAGACACCTATTAAAGTATTTTTCAGCCCTAGCTGGTGTGGCTCAGTGGACTGAGCACTGGCTTGGGAACCAAAGGGTCACTGGTTTGATTCCCAGTCAGGGCATATCATTCCCTGACCTGGATTGCAGGCCAGGTTCCCGGTAAGGGGCGTGTGAAAGGCAACAACACATTGATGTTTCTTTCCCTTTCTTTCTCCCTCCCTCCTCTTCTCTCTGAATATAAATAAATAAAATCTTTTTAAAAAATAAAGTGTTTTTTAGAGTGGGTCAAGATCTCTTGATCCTACAAAGACCTCTCCAAACAACCAAATAAACAAAAAGTGACTCTAATGTGCCATCTCTGTAGCCTCTTGGAACAAATGTATAATGTCACTAAAGCAGAGCACACTGATCTACATTTGAAAACATTTTGTTTCAAGATTTCCTTTAATAGTCATTAAAATGTGCCCATATAGGCATCCATTCTGAAAAATGAAAAACTTAGAAAGGAAAATTAGGATTTGCAATAAATCAAATTTTCTTCATCTGTTTCAACTCTAATAAATATAAAATGAGCCCTGCCTGGCGTAGCTCAGTGGATTGAGCACAGGCCTTCGAACGAAAGGGTCACTGGTTTGATTCCCAGTCAAGGCACAGGCCTGGGTTGCAGGCCAGGTCCCCAGTGAGGGCCACATGAGAGACAATCACACATTGATGTTTTTCTCCCTTTCTTTCTCCTTCCCTTCCCCTTTCTCTAAAAATAAATACATAAAAATCTTTAAAAAAATAGACCTAAAAATATGAAATGAACCAATTCTACACAGGTAGACTAATCCCAAATCCTAAATTCTGCTTTGTAAAAGTCATTAGAAATCTAATACCACAAGTAACTTTCTGAAGACATTAAAGAACTGCTAAAATGTGACTCATGCCAGGGTTTAGATTTTAAAGTAATACTTCTAAGAATTTTATAATTTAGTGCTAGAAAATGGAAAAAGCAGGGTAAAGAGGAATAAGAAGCTACTAGTTAGTGAAAGGTAGATTGCTTCCTTTATTCTAAACTCCTGACTACTCTGACCTGAAAAAAGTGAAACAAAAATATCTGTTCAGCTTTCCTGACAATTAAGAAATGAGAGGTGACTGAAAAGGTCTATAAATTGTCCAAAGGGACAGCAGCTTCACTCACTCTAAAAGCATATTTAAGGTGCCAACTAAACTCATATCCTTCCCACCAAGAACAGAGGCCAAAGGAACTTCCTTTCTCACTGTGCAGGAGAGGGCGCTTTCTGCTTGCTTGTCTGTAATTTCAAAGGGAAGAACACAACCAACCATAGTAAAAAAACTATTTCAAACTTCACTCTGTCTCACAGGAGGAAGATTCTTATCGATTCACAATGAAAAGAAGAAATATTTTGTCAGCTGAAAAGGAGCAGTAAGCAGACCAGGAGAGCAGGCTTTATAAAAGAAGAAAAAGTATAGGGTAGCATTTATTTTACAGAAGGGATTTCAAGCAACCCAGGTCATTTGAAACTCAAACCTAAAGAAGAATAGCATCTCCATGATGCAGGAGATAGCACAGGAAGAGCGCTGAGACTGTGCTGCTATTGCTGGCCATTGGCTATCCTGGTGCCAGGCAACACCCTTTAGCACTTAGTAGCAACTAGGAATGAGCAGCCAGAGGGGAAACAAAGTCAGGGCCCTCACCATTGCAGTCTAACAAAGAACTTAATACAGGAGGCTAAAAGCAAAGGAAGACATGTCTCACCTATTGACCCAGTAATCCTGAGCCTGGTTCCACAAGGCTGCCAGGCATTCCAAACAAGCAAAGCTATGATAGTGTGGTGAGGAGCCCTTGAAAGTCTGTGTGTATCACCTCCACTAGCTGGGAAAAGGAAAACCTTGAGACTATGTATTCATCCCAAGGCCTAGAAGGGGGAAGGGGAGGGGTCTACAGCGCCCAAAGAAAAAGTCCATAAAAAAACTTTTGTTAGCTGACTGCCTCCCATCTTGTATGCAAAATGAACAGAGTCTGGAGCAAGATAAGGAAGGATGGAGGGTGGGAGGTGGGGGTGGGTGGGGCAGGAGAAAGTAGTGATGGGAAAACAGAGACCATTGTATTCGTAAAACAATAAAAAATGATATAGAAAAAAAAGATAAGGATTCAGGCTAACAGAGCCCCCCACACATACATATATTTGGATAGTCACATCTTCCCCAGGAAGCTGGCACCACCTTCACCCTCCATCAATATATAACTTCTTCACCCCCATCCCACCAACTAACTATATAAGTCATCAGAACAAAGGACTCATTCTCTTGGCCATTTTGGCCATTTCCTGTCACACAGAGTGGTTGGGGGTGGATGCTGGCCACCTGTGCTCTGGCCACCCTGCTCTTGCCAACCTTGCTTTTGCTCTCCCATCAGAACTTAGCACTAATAAACTTTGCCTGCACGCTGATAGGCTTGCTGATTGGTAATTTTTTACTGTGTCGGCAAAAAGAACCAGATTTCTCCTGTTAACATCTATAGGCAGCAAAAGAAAAGGAAACGGTTTTCCTCCTACTTGCAGCACCCTTTATCGGCCTCTCTAAGGGAAGCCAGAGCTGAGTGTCCTCCCTGTCCTTGGGCAGCAGAGGCCACATGTACTGCTGAGATTGTTAAGACCCTGGGTGCTACCAGTTTCCCCAGCTCATCTCTTGACTTTTAAGAGATGGCCACAATTCATGTGCTCTGATCTCCCTGTATTTATTTCTTCCCAGTCTTTAGAATCAGAATTGGTATTGACAGTGAGGTTAGAAGGGGTTGGAAGGGAAGTAGTTGCACTGAGGATATTCATGGGCAGGATTTAAGGAGGAATGAATGAATCCCAGGAGACAGAATAAAACTCTGGCCTAATGAGTTAATCTGGAAAAACAAATGCCAGAGAAGGGTTTAATTCAGCATCTTTCAGAGGGCTAAGGGGCACTCAGAAAAGTTAAACCTTAGGTGGACAGATTACTGAGGCAATCTTATTTATTTTCTTAATAAAATCTCTTTGGGGACTTTCAACATTGGTCTCATAATTTTCAAATTTCTATGTAAATTTCCATCAGTTGAAGGGACTCCTCTTCTCCTGGCTCTGTAAGTTATTAGGCTGTGGTTCTCCTCTTCTTACTCATTTGGATTTTACTTGAAAGAGCCAGAATTTACAAGATCACAATTTATGACCCCCTGAGTGATGCAAAGCCTAGAAGCTCTGTAGAAGGACGCAGTTTGCTACAGGGCCCTGCAGTAAGCAGTGGCGGTTTTTGTGGGGTTGGTGGAGGAAGAGTGTGACACAACACTACACTGGTTTTTCCTTATTTCTGGGGAACAACTTCTTTTTGGTAGCTTGTAGAGACGGGCAGAGGAAGGAGAGCTGACTAAGACATTAGGAGACCTGGAGTCTAGATCAAGCTTTGTTACATTCTAAACCCACTGTCTCCTCTGCCTACTACCCTGGGCTGAAAAGAGTATCAAATGGGATTGTGTAGACACGTTGACAACTGTGAAGCACTCCAAAAATGCGAATGTTTTCTAAAATTTAACTTGTTGTATGACCTACTGTTATGGGAGAAACTTGGTTCTTCTGACCAATGCAGTGAAGAATTACAGGCCAGTGAGCCTACTAGCGTGCAAGCAAAGTTTATTAATGCTAAGTTCTAATAAGAGCACAGTAAGAGTGGGTAGAGCAGGGGTGGGAAAAGTAGGGTGGCCAGAGGCCAAGAGAGAGTCCAAAGGCCCCCACCTTTTGGTTTGAGGTGAGGTAGCCATGGCTCCTGCACCTCCCCACCCCACCCCATCCCATGTGGCAAAAAGTTGAGAGGCCAAGAGAAGAGAGAGTCACTTGTTCTGAGGACTTATATAGTTGATGGAGTGAGGATGAAGAAGTTACATTTTGATTAACCGGTAAAGGTGGTGCCAGCTTCTCCCTAAGGAGATGTGATTACCCAAACGTAGGTGTGTGGGGGGGAGTCTGTTAGCCTGAATCCTTATCTTGCTCCAGACTCTATTTGTTCATTTTGCATATGTGATGGGAGGCAGGCAGTTAACAAAAGTTGTTTTATGAGCTTTTTCTTTGGGTGCTGTGGACTTCCTCCCCTTCTCCCTTCCAGGCCTTGGGATGAATACACAGTTTCAAGGTTTTCCTTTTCTCAGCTAGTGGAGATGATACACACAGACTCTCAAGGGCTCCCCTTCTCCTACACTGTTATAGTTTCACTTGTTGTTCAGGATGCCTGGCAGCCTTATTGGATCAGGCTGAGGATTACTGGGTCAAAGTGGGGGCTTTTGCTTTTAGCTTCTTGTATTAATTCTTTGTTAGATTGTAATGGTGAGGGCCTTGCCTATATTTCTCCTCTGGCTGCTCATTCCACCTTAACATTACCAAATAAGTTCTTCAGATAAATAAGGAATTCAAATTTGGAGTTGGGAGAAGGGAACATCTTGTATCTAATGGATATTAGGTGATGGGAATACAGGGTTACAGGAAGTGGAACTAAGTGGGAAAGAAGAAAAAAGAGGAGGGGAATAAAGCAGAAAAAATATCAAATTCCTAGAGAAAGCCTTGGCTTTGGTGCTGATTGGGGCTTATGACCCTAAAATATAATCCTATTGAGTATGAAGCAATGGAATGAATTACTTCCTTAAGAGTAATCAGTCCATAGGACAAACACAAGATGGACAATGACAAAACAATGAGCCTTTGGGGAAAAATCAGGAAATAAAACAGATTGTATAAGAATGGCAGGATGTGGGTAGGCATGGTGGGTAACAGTGAAAAGTGCCCTGGAAGTCTGGGGTCCTGGCTTCTGCCACTGTCTTGCAGTAGGCCCCTGAACAAATTACTCTCTGGTTGGTCCCTTAATCTGTACAGACAGACTCCAAACCACAAATGAGGGAATTAGATAGGTGATCTTTTACAAACAAAACCCACGTTTGTTACTTACCATATGTGACCTTGGAAAAGTCATAAAACTGTGCTATATCTACCCATGTGCTTACCACAGATGTTAATATCTTCCCCATATTTGCTTCAGAATTTTAAAGAAAGAAAGAAATAACTCCCCATTCATTTCTCCTACTTCCCCCAGAGGAAACCACTATTCTGAGCTGATGAGTACCACTCCCATGAATATTTTTACATTTCTACATATATGGTTTTGTAAAAACACAGAAATGTTTGGAGGATTTTAAACATTTATGTAAATGGTTTCATACTATTGGATCTTTCTGCATCTTGATTTTTCAGCAATATCTCAATTATTGAGAAGCAGTATAGCCTGATGGTCAAGCATTAAGACTCCAAGATAGGCAGCCTAAGCTTATATGCTGTTTTCATCATTACTAGTTGCATGTTCTTGGGCAGGTTGCTTAACCTCTCTGAGACTCAGTTTTCCCATATGTAAAATAGGGATAGTAACAGTACTGACATCATAGTACTTTCTATGAGAATTAAATAAGTTAAAACATGTAAAGCCCATGGAATAATGACTACACACAGTAAGCACTATGTGTTTGCTGCTATTATTTGAGATTTATCTATGTGGACACTTAAAATTTTTAGTTCATTCATTTTAACTCTAGGGTACTAGTTCCCTGTAGAGGGGACAGTTAGGTCAGTGGTCATCCTTGAATATAATCTTCTTATGCACGGATGTGAGAGTTTCTGTAGGGGACTTAGATGATCTCCTTTAGGTCTGATCTAGCTCTAAAATGTTATGGATAAATGAAACCTGTTATGATCTAATACAGGGGAGTCAAACTCATTTTCACCAGGGGCCACAGCAGCCTCG
>VMDR010018648.1:0-18993 GCA_007922815.1 Macrotus californicus
TATAGACACTTCTCCAAAGAGGACATACAGATGGCCAATAGACATATGAAAAGATGCTCAACATCAAAAATCATCAAAAAATGAATATTAAAATCACAATGAAATATTATCTCACTCCTGGCAGAATGGCTATCATCAATAAATCAACAAACAACAAGTGTTGGTGAGGATGTGGAGAAAAGGGAACCCTCATGCACTGTTGGTGGGAATGCAGATTGATGCACCCACTGGGGAAATTAAAAATGGATCTGCCTTACGACCCAACAATTCCACTTCTGGGAATTTATCTGAAGAAATCCAAAACGCTAATTTGAAAGAATATATGCACCCTTATGTTTATTGCAGCATTATTTACAACAGCCAAGATGTGGAAGCAGTCCAAGTGCCCATCAGCAGATGAGTGGATAAAAAGAGCTGTAGTACATTTACACAATGGTATACTCCTCAGCTATAAAAAAGAAGCTTTTGCTATAGCCTGCATGAACCTGGAGGTTATTACGATGAATGAAATAAGCCAGTCAGAAAAGTACAAATACCATATGGTTTCACTTATATGTCTGTTTCTATTTCACAAACAAAATAGAAACAGACTCATAGATATGGAGAACAGACTGGCTGCTGTCAGAGAAGAAGGAGGTTGGGAGTATGGGTGAAAATGGTAAGGGGATCAAGCAAAAAGGAAAAAGGACTCATGGACAACAGTGTGGTGATTGCTGGGGGAAGTTGGGTATAAGGGGACTAACTGGTAATAGAAAAAATACAATAAAGATTAAATTTTTTTAAAACAAGTCATAGACACCGACAACAGTATGGTGATTACCACAGAAAAAGGGGGATGGGTTGGAGATAGAAGAGGTAAAGGAGGGATGAATAGTGATGGAAGGAGACTTGACTTGGGGTGGTGGACACACAATAACATATACAGATGATGTGTTACAGAATTGTACACTTAAAACTTATATAATTTTATTAACCAATGTCACTGCAATAAATTTAATTAAAAAGAAAAAAGTTCAAATGATTAGATTAGTGCATTTTGTCATAAGAACATGATCTTTGTATATAAAATACATACATACATGAGAGTACGAAAAAATTAAATTGTGCAGCTGAATCGGCAACCACAGTAGAATGTGGTTTATGTGTTATTATCTCTATCATAGTAAGTCATTACTTGGATTTGCCAGACTCACAGCAGCAAGCTTTAGAGCCAATTCACTGTATTGTAAATGATATCTCAACGAGCAAAATAATGCTGTTATTTTCATTTGTATTACCTTGTATGCAAACCTAAGTGTTTTTTATTATTGTTGCTGACTTTCGGAATAGACAGTTCTGGAAATACATGGATGTGCCTTGGGACTTCTAAAAATATATTTGTTTTCTAATTTCAAAAATCATACATACTCAGGGTAGAAAATATGAAAAATTTAACGAAGCATGAGGAAGGAAATAAAAAACACCCAAAATGGCACTATTCAGAGCCAGCCATTTTTAACACTCTGGTATAATTGTTTTCTTCCTTTAAATTTCCTACATTATACTTTTTTAAAATATGTACTACTCTAAGATCTGTTTTTTCCTTGACATTAAATATTACTTATTTGTTCATCTGATAAATATTTATTGAGTGTCTTCGATTATATGTTTTTAAATAGCTACAAGATCTTCAACATTCTCTGTGTTTTATTAACTTGTGATCACCAAAGGGGAAAAGGTGTGACTTTTTTCTTTCTATTGTGTGTGCTGCCCTGATTCAGCTCAGTGATATATCCGAATCATCACAGTTGAATTTCTAAAGACTCTAAAATTTGAAGAAGTCATAAAAATCAGAAAGTATTGTCTTTGCCACGGAGTAATGAGACATTTTTTATGTTAATCTCTTTTAATTTAAAGAGACCATGTTGAACACTACCAAACAACCTCCACAAGCAACACATTTAAAGGGCAGACTCAGCAGATACCAGAGCCTACTGAAGTAAGTGCTGCTCTGCTGTATGGGCCCATGCACAGCTGATCCTCCATAGTAGTCACAGCCAGCCCCTGCAGCCACTCAGCCAGGAGATAAATCCCTCCCATTGACTGATGCACCAATATCAATCAAGGCTCAACTACAACAGGGGGTGTACACAGCCCACATAAAGGTGCAGGGCACACCTGAAGTGCCCAGGTCCAATGAACTGGGAGGCTATGCCACTGGAGCCTACAGGACACCTACTACATTAGGCCATTCCACCAACCCCACGAGATGTCACAGCTCTACATAATATGTAAAAACAAACAAGGGAGGCCGCCAAAAGTGAGAGAGAAAGAAACATGATCCAAATGAAAGAACAAAATAAAACTCCAGAAAAAGAGCTAAACAAAATGGAGAAAACTAATCCACTAGATGCTGAGTTCAAAACACTAGTTATAAGGATGCTCAATGAACTTAGGGGAAAGTAGATGAACTTAGAGAGAACCTCAACAAAAGACCTGAAAACCATAAAAAAGGACCAGTCAGAAATGAAGCATACACTATCTGAAATGAAAACTAATTTACAAGGAATCAACAGTAGAGTAGATGAAGCCACGATTAGGTAGATGAAACAACGATTTGGAATATAAGGAAGCAAAAGATACCCAATCAAAACAGCAAAAAGAAGAAAGAATCCCCAAAAATGAGGTAGTGTAAGCAACCTCTAGCACAACTTCAAGCATACCAACATTCGCATCATGGGGCTGCCAGAAGGAGAGGAGAGAAATCAAGAAATTTAAAATCTATTTTAAAAAATTAATGATGGAAAACTCCCCTAACCTGGTGAAGGAAATAGACATACAAGGCAAGAAAGTGCAGAGGGTCTCAAACAAGATGAAACCGAGGAGGCCCACAACAAGACACAACATAATAAAATGCAAAAGTTTAAAGACAACGAGAGAATCTTAAAAGCAGCAAGACAAAAGCACTTAGTTACCTACAACACAGCTCCCATTAGACTATCAGTTGATTTCTCAAAAGAAACTTTGCACTAGACTCTCTCCTGACTTCCAGCCAAGATGGAGGCATAGGTACAAACACTTTGCCTCCTCGCATAACCAAAAGAGGGACAACAACAAATTTAAAAACAAAAAACAACCAGAACTGCCAGAAAATCGAACTATTTGGAAGTCTGACAACTAAGGAGTTAAAGAAGAAACACTCACCCAGACAGGCAGGAGGGGTGGAGATGGGCAGCCGGGGTGGAAAGGACTCACAGCAAGGTGGTGGCTGGTGGAGTGGGCAGTCCCACATTTGCATGCAGATAAACCAGGAAGAACTGGGAGTGAGATAGACCTCACAACCCAGGGTTCCAGCACGGGGAAATAAAGCCTCAAACCTCTGACTGAAAACACCTGTGGGGGTTGAGACAGCAGGAGACACTCCCAGCCTCAGAGGAGAGTTTGTTGGAGAGACCCACAGGGTACTAAAACATACACAAAGGAGGGGAAGAGTAAGAAGGAGGAAGGGGAGGGAGAGGAGGTGAGGTAGGAAAAGGAGAGGAGGAGAAAAAAAGATAAAAAATATGAAAAATAAAATGGCAATAAAAACGTATCTGTCAACAATTAGATCTTAAAAACAAAATAAACAAGCAAAACAGAAACAGACCCATAGATACAGAGAACATTTTGCTAGTTGCCAGGTGAAATAAGTGTTGAGGGGTTGGGTGAAAAAGGTGAAGGGATTAAGAAGTACAAATTGGTATTAACAGAATAGTTCTGGGGATGTAAAGTTCAAGGGGGGGACCCAGAAAACAGAATTTATTTATAAAAAATTGTGCATTTATTCTTACATGTTTAAACTTCAGTCACCTTCAAAGTACTCTCTATCTGATGCAGTGCACCTATTGAGACAGTGTTTCCACTGCTTAAAAGAGTTTTTGAACTCATCAATTTTGATGCCTTTTAGTGTTTCTGCTATTTTTTGGTCCACCTCTTCAACATTCTCAAAACGTTTCCCTTTGAGGACTTTTTTCATCTGGGAAAACAAAAAAAAAGTTGCTCAGGGCAAGATCGAGTTAATAGGAAGGATGGGGCATGGGGATCATGCGTTTTGGGTCAAAAACTGCTGAACACTTACAGTGTGGGCAGGTGCGCTCGTATATCACCCATCATGAAATGGGCAAATGCATTGAAAGAGTCTTCAAAAAAAATTCACTGAAGCTGAACACAGCCTCTCACAGCAATGCCAGCTGCTACACTATTACAGATGGGTTTCTAGAACACTCACCTACTTGGGGAAGCCTGTACTACAAGGGGCCCGCCCTCCAGAAGATAATTCGGGGAGGGAGGGCGGTTTGGGTTCCCCCTTATACAGTGAAGGGAATATAGTCAACAATATTCTAATAACTATGTATGGTGTCAGATGGGGGATATGAGTTTTATTGAGATGATTGCAGTAAATCATATAATGTCTAATCACTAGAGTGTACAGCTAAAACTAATATATTATATGTCAATGGTAATTTAAATATAAAAAATGATTTTAAAAACTTGAAAGCATAATGAGATATCACTACCTACACAAAAGAAGAGCTCAAATTTTAAAAATTGACAATGCTAGGTCTTAGGAAGAATATTCAGAATCTAGAATTCTTATATATTGCTGGTGGGAGTATGGGGAAAACACTTTGTATAAATTTTTGGCAGTTTCTTATAAAATAAACATACACCTAAAAAATTGTGGGATTTTCTTATTAGTCAATAGATAATTAGGTAGACTGACTTAGGCTATCAGTTTTTATTTGTATTGTTATTTCTTGCAATTCAAGTGAAGAGATTAGCATGCACAATGATACCTGGGATGCCATAAGTAGGCATTAAGATGATGGCTGGGTACAATGGATGACATTGACTGAGTTATGTGTTAAGAAAATCACTCTATGTAAGGGTTTCTGAACAGAAAAATCTTACATCAAAGGTGTCTTACTGTAGTAGACAATAAAGTACAATGCTCAGATCCCCTTGGAGAAAAGTAATCACTGTCCAGCTGTAAGAAGAGTGGCTGACATAGCCTTGCCAATAAATGTGTGCTCAAGCTTTCTGACATTTGCCAATATAGGTGAGAAATGGGGTTTCAGTAGTTCCAATGTGCATTTTCCTTACCATAAATAAGATTGAACGTTTTTCCATAGGCTTGTTTTTATGTTTAAGAATGTTTTGCCCTGACTGGTGTGGCTCAGTTAGTTGCAGAACCATCCTGCAAAGTGAAAGTTCACACTCCTGGTCAGGGTGCTACCTATGTCGAAGCAGGTTCAGTCCCCAGTCAGGACACATGTGAGAGGCAACTGATTGAAGTTTCTCTCTCACATCGATGTCTCTCTCACTTTCTTTCTCCCCTCCTTTCCCCTTGCTAAAAATAAATAAATAATTTTGTTTTAAAAAGGATGATTTTATTTATGTAAGGTGTTTTTTTTTCATGTCCTTGGCTCTTTTTCAATTGGGCTGTTAGTCTTTTGCATATTGATGGGTAGAAATTCTTTATATTCCAGGGAAATTGATATTTCATCTACAATGCAAGTTGCAATTCGTTTTTTTCTTTTGTCACTTATCTTTTGACTTTGTTTATGGTGCCTGTGCTGTGAGGACTGATTCCTGAAAGCTGGAATTAACTTGAACTGTTTTACTGAAGTACCCTCGTCAAGTGATGAAATGAATTGATTAACAGGGTTGCTTTGTACTCATTGGTTCCAGGTAAGTTTTGGAGCAGTTTATACCTGCTTGTTAATGTTGATTGATAACAGGGAGCCTGATGATTGTACCCAGTCTCATTAAGACTCCTAGAAGAGCTGACATAGGAGCTGGTTACGTGGAACTAATATGCCTAAGTGACCAGCAAGGTAAAAGAAGCCCCATCTGAGACTTCAACTGGGGCTCCCTGGGTCTGAGACATTTTGTACATGTGTCAGAGGTTCCTGATGCGCAAGATAAAGCGTCCCCTGGTCCAGGCCTCCAGACGATTTGAGTTTGCACCTGGCCTCTCCAGACCCCTTGCTGTCAGGCTGCCCTTAGCTGTGATGCATATCATTATTTTAATGCTGTTGTTACCTTGCATAATTTTTTTCACAATAAATGTAAATTTGAAGCATTGTCATTTTGAATCCTATGAGTCTTCTTAACAATCAAATCCTAACTGCTGTCATCAGTGCGGTGACTTTTGCAGTATAAATTTTGTTTTATCTCTACATAGTCAAAATTGTAAATCTGTTTTATAGCTTTGGGATTCATGATTTTTTTAACCTGGACTAATGTTTTTCATCTGATTGTTAATTTATTTTACCTTCATTCTTAGCTTAAAATTTCTCTTAAAATTGTAGTAGAATTTTAAGACTCAGGGTCTTTTTGAGTGGAAATTTTTGCACTCTCATTTCCTTTCTCGCTCTTCACTCCATTCCAGGTGCTCTTTTATTGATGATTCAGTCCTTACCCCGGAGTGATTTGCGAAATATAGCAAATCCAGTTCAGTCACTGAGCCAATGGGAGGCTCGTTCCAGTACTGTTGATGAGACTGAATCCCAGCTCCCTGGGCTCACAGATTCCTGTTAGTCATAGGATCATAATAGCCTCTTTCTGCTTCATTTCCACATCAGGGGACATTAAACAGTAAGCCCTATACAGTTTCTATATGCATATTCACCCAAAGCTCAAAAATCCTACACTTTAAACCTTAATTAAACATTTGATTTTCTGTCCGTAGTGGTGTTCCTCTAGGTTTTGAGCCCATGTCTCTTATATTTTATCTATCATTCCAACATGTTTGAAACAAAAATTACAACTGTATCCTGACCAGAAATGTATGGTGATATGCAAATATTTTACTGTATTTCTCTTTCTATATGCTGAAAGAAAATGTTATGTATGTCATCTACATATTTTACTATCTGTAATTATGCTCCCAAGAAGAACTGGCTTCTAAAACCATGACCAGAAAAGCAAAAGAGCAGCTTTCAGAAGAGTTTGATAAACATCCTCTAATCTCTCTCAATCAGAACTCCAGCCAGAATTTCTGACACCACTACAGATTTTAATAATCCCAGCTACTCATGGGCCATCTTTCCATGTAACAATAGATCACTGACATTCCATTCTAATTGAAGCTCTGAGTGTGATGTTTTGATTAAAAACTAAATTGCTAAGCATTATACAATAAAAGGCAGGCTGTTATAATTATGGATTTAAGTAGCTGAGAGCATCTGAAAGAATAGCCTCTGATCCCTTCTTTCAGTGATATAGGCAAGAAGATTAAAGTTGAAAGACCATCCAGAGGTCTGATGTCTGAAAGATGCCTGGATAAAGTGCACTGTGAAGACTATGATCCACCAGAGATCCAGTTTAAGAGTATTGGAAAGCAAAGTCATTAGCACCTAGAGGAGGCTCTGAGCCTCCGCTAAATCTCTAGAGAATTATTGTTTTTCCATAGTAATGAAGTGGAGAAAATTGTGTTCACTGGAATTCGTTTTCAAGGACAGCACTAGCTTCGTTTGGAAACAATGCCTCAGTAAGCCTGCCTAGGGTAGGTGCTGAGACCTGCAGGGAAACTGAGGGTGCATGGCAGGGTCCTGGAGACAGTTCTTGGTCATTCCAGATGATGCGAAAAAATGAAGAAGGAGGAGGAGAAAAGGACTATAGCAAACAAGATGGCAAGATGTCCAGTGTGCTGTGTGGTCCTTTCTTATGTCCCTTCCCCAAAGCTCAGTCAATGTCCTCAAAAATATATAAAGATTTGATGCTCATGATTTTTTTTTCTCAGTAGGCAAAATGACAGAATAGGCCTATGCCTACAGGGTATTCTGGAACAATCTGAAAACAGCCCATACGGACAAAGTAATACAGGAGCAGAGAGAAACACTAGTTCCAGAGTCAGCAAATAGTCTCTGTAAAAAGTCAAACAGTAAATACCTTAGGCCTTGTGGTCCAAACAGTCTGTCATGACAGCATAAATGCAACTGTGGACAATGTTTTAAAATGTTCCAATAAAATTGTATTTATAAACACTGAAATGGGAATTTTACATAATTTTCATGTGTCACAAAATATTTTTTTTAATTTTTTTGGTCCATTGTTTGAAAGTTGTAAAAGCCATTCTTAATATGAGGACCATATAGAAACATAACATTTGGCCCCTGAGCTGTGGTTTGTCATGTCCTGGCCTGGGATATAATGTATAAGAAGGCAAATAAATTATGGGGAGACCTACAGACTGGCCCAAGGAGTGGAAATCATGCTAGTCTCTAAAGGTAGAGTTGTACCTGCTGCCATGTAGGTAACTTCTACCAAAGCACCAAGCAGCTCTGTTATACAGACATAGTGAACTCTAAGTAGCTTCTTAGTTATCTTAGCAGACCCACCCTCCTGGTCTCCTGGCTCCTCTTTCTACCCAGTCCAGATTTACATAACATTCTTATGTACTGTTTAAGTGAAAGCAGTGAGCTTGTGGGGTTTTTTTTCAGGAATAGGTGGGACAAGGAGAAAAGTTTCTTAGGGAGTGGAATGAATCATTCAATTGGGAAACACAAGTTTGGTTTTGAGAACCTCAGGATGCAGTTAGATCTGAGGCATAGACTTTCAAAGACTTGAATTGATTACGTCATTGAATCAGTACCCCAGAACTCTGACAATGAAAGCCTTTCTTTCTGACTCCTCTGAGCCACACATCTTCCTCCAGACCAGGAGGTAAGTGAATAATCAAGCAGTTGATGCTTCTATGAAGCTTGCAGGCAATGGTGTGAAATTTTTGGAGGTCAAGAGAGAAACCCCATGTGTTCCTGAGTCACCCAAAGTTATATTCAAATACTGGAAGATGCATGTTAAAGTGAGATTAACAGAAAAAGGAACATATGGGGAGAGAAAACAAGGGGATGTGGATAGACAGATGAGTACAATAAAAGAAATAAAGACTGCAGAGTTGACTTCATTTCAGTTTCCAATTCACTAGTTTTTTTCTTCCCCTTGGCATTTAGGAAGTCAATTTTATTTCAAATGTGAAATTGCCTTATGTTTTAAAAATTGTGATGCTTGAAAATTATTGCTGTTAAGTTTATTAGGCATTCCTGGAATTCAAAGCCTTTTGGAAAATATGTGAATCACATTATCTAAATTTAACTATGTAATGTACTAACACACCCAAGAGATCAAAGAACCTTCATATCTCTCCCTAAACTAGTCCCAGTTAAGGATTTAAATTGCTCAGGGACGTTCCTCTCTGTCTCTGAAAATGAAAAATGAATATGCTCCCCTCCTTCAGAAACATTAAGAGCACTGGATCCCTTCCATTCTGGTCTTAAAAGCGACCCCTGAATCCAGCCTCATGGTGTTCTTTACTTTTTATTTAGGTCTTTACATCTTAAAAATCATTTGGGATTGTTCACAATGAAAATACAGGCAGAATAAGATCAAAGATGATTAAAATGGGACTAAGGACAGATATAAGTAATACAGGAATACAAAGAAGCCATAGAACCACTCATCAGAAGTTTTGCTCTGAGTTTCTGACACAGAAATATGGGGAATAGGTTATGTACCTCTCATTACTATTAGAGGTAAATACACAAAAATTCAAGCCTTTGCTTTACCCTAAGTTCTAAAATAAATTTTATTATTCAGTATATGGATTTATTTATCTAAAGCTACCTCTGGGCCAAGGTGTGTTAGGCAATAGAGAAACAAAAATAAATAGAATGCATTTTCTGTCCTCCAGTTGTTCGTCGTGTTATAAGGGGAAAAGATAACTAAATAAACTATGAATAAGGGTTAAGATCCCTAATGGAAATATATAGAAGATGCTATAATATACAGAAATATAGGCAACTAACTTTGCTTGTGGTTGGCTATCAATTTCCTGGAGAAAGGAAAATCTGAAAGATGGGCAGAAGCTCATCAAATGCATAAAAAGGAACAGGTGTTCCAAACGCAGACATGAAGAGGTGGGAATGAATGGCTTCTTCAGAGAAATGAAAGAAGAAACACAAGAAAAATGCAAGTCTTCCATCGAGCAAAGAGAAGAGGTGAGGACTGGTGAGGCCAAATCAGGAGCAGAGTCAATTTATAAATTATGTCCTCAATAGGAACGTTATAAGTAGTGAAGTGGACCCTCAAGGAAAGCATATTGTTTCTAAATCATTTAGAAAGGTCTAGAAGGACCCTTCTATGTGGAGTTCTGAGTGATATATGACTTGAGCATTTAGCTCTCCAGACAGTTGACTATAGTCCATACGTACCTATTCTTCTTATGAAAAATTTTGGCTTCACTGCCACATTAAAACAGGACTCAGCACTCCAAAGGGCAATAATAAAAAAATACATTTTACTGAAAAGTTGTAAAGAGAGAAAGAAGTTTAACTGTTTACATACTTCCATAATATTCATGGAAATCTGATTCAAAAAAATGAACTAAAATCATCTTTAAATTCTTCCCAGCCAACGAAAGCCTAGAAATACCACATAAAATATAACTATCTCTGGGTAGGTTTTTTTTTTTAAGTTCACAGGAAAGAAATGAAAATCCCAAGGTGCTAGAAAGAAAAAAGTAGCTAAATATTCAAATATTAAGGGCCTGTTCTAATATTGGTCTTCCCCAGAGGGTAGGTATGGATCTTGATAATTAGGAGCTTAGGGTTTTTTTTTGTTTTTGTTTTTAATCAATTTTATTGATGAATAATTTACATATAATAAAATATACTTATTATGCATATATGGTTCAATAAGTTTTGACAAATTATACAGTATACATGCTTGTATCTACCACAATCATTAAAACATAAAGTATTTCCATCATCCCAAAAAAGTTTTCTTGTGCCCATTTGAAGTCAAGCCTCCTAAACTCCCAAACGCAGATAGCCATTTATCTGCTTTCTGCTACAGTAGATGAGAATTCCCTATTTTAGAATTTCATGTAAATGGAATCATACAGCAAGTAATTGTTGAGGAAGAACATTTTTCCTCATAGGCTGTTGCAGCTCCTTCTTGTGGTTGCATGTATCAGGAGTTCATTCCTTTTTATAGTAGAACAGTGTTCCATTAGTGGAAATACCACAGTTTCTTTATGCATTCATCTGCAGGTGGACACGTGGGTTTTTCTCCAGATTGGAGCTAATATATGCAAGATCGCTATGAACATTTGTGTACAAGTTTTTGTTTGGACATATATTTTCTTTTCTCTTCAGTAAACACCTAGAAGTGGGAATTGCTAGACCATATGTTAAACATTATAAGAAACTACCAAAATGTTTTCGAAGGAAGGTCGTACCATTTTGCACTTCCAAGAGCAACGTAGGTGCTCCACATCTTCTCCAACACTTAATATCGATAGTCCTTTTAATTTTAGCCATTCTAGTAGGCCTGCAAATCAAATCTTACTGTGGCTTTAATTAGCATTTATGTGCTGACTAATGCTGTTTTGAATCCTTCATATGTGTGTGTATTGGCATGTAAATGTCTTCTTTGTAAGATGTCTATGCATATATTTTACCCATTTTTATTGGATTGTTTAGCTTCTTATTATCAAGTTGTAGAATTTATTTTATATTCTGGAAAGACATCCTCTGAGAGATTATCTGTATTAATATTTTCTCCAAGCCTCTGGTTTGCATTTTCATTGTTGTCAGCTCAGACCATTAGATCAGGTTAAACTAAAAAGAACTATTGCAATTACCTGATGGCCAGTGGGGCTCCCTGAAGCCTCTAGATTCAATTGAGGTATTCTATCTATGGAGCAGTAAAGCTGACATAGTCTTATTAAAGTCCTAAATGCACCCTGGGAGGTGTGGCTCAGTGGATTGAGTACCGGCCTGCCGACCAAAAGGTTGCTGTTTGGACTCCTAGTCAGGGCACACGCCTGGGTTAGGCCAGGTCCCCAGTTGGGGGTGTGAGAGAAAGCAACCAGTCATTGTATCTCTTGCACATCGACATTTCTCTCCCTCTCTTTCTTCCTCCCTTCCCATCCCTATAAAAATAAATAAATAAAATATTTTTTTAAGAAGTCCTAAATGCATTCTGAACACTCCAACCAACACCATGTCACATACTGAGATTCATTAGGAAACAAAGTTGCCTCTAAAGTTGGTGTGGAGGGAGAGATAGGGGAGAAGAGAATGAAATGAGGAGGGACCAACTTTGTTTCCTAATAAAATGTTCTATTCAGGTTGAATGTCCAAGATAGCTAAACAGTTAACCTTTCATATTTTTCCATCTATAAGTTAATATTTTCAATAATGATAATTTAGCCAACTTAACATGTAACATAAATACCACTTTAGATGCATCAGGAAGTTCAAAAGGGCTCTATTCCAACAACTCACATTTTAAAAGATTTAACACAGCTCCTGAAAAACATAAAATGACCAGTCAAGAGTATTTGACTGCAGCCCATATCAAAAGGTTCATCTTCAATGAGCAACACTTGATACATTCCTATTAAATAAACACACCTCATCTTGAATGGCTCAGAAAGTCACTTAAGTCTGCCATCATTTAACACTTAGCAAAGCAAAACTCCTTGTGTTTGTGCTTTGGAGTCCACTACCAACTGACCAGACACATGAGCAACAAGTAACTAATGTATTTCTGATTAATTTATATTTAAAAAAAAAAAAGAGAGGGGCTGGTGCAGCTCAGTGAATTGAGTGCCGGCCTGCAAACCAAAAGGTCACTGATTGGATTCCCAAGCAAGACACATGCCTGGGTTGCAGGCCCGGTCCCCAGTTGGGGGCACGTGAGAGACAACTGATCGATGTATCTCTCACACATCGATGTTTCTCTCCCTCTTTCTCCCTCCCTTCCCCTCTCTCTAGAAATGAATACATAAAATCTTTAAAAATATAGAGAGAGATGGGAATTATGTTGTGTCAACTACCATAAATTGGAATAGAAATTTTTCAGGACTAAAAAAATTTTACAATTAAAATGCATAAAAGTTCAGTTTCCTGAAATCAGCTTGGCTACATTAACTCACTTATTAATAAGAAATACCAACGTTTTCTGGAATCCCCTGCAAAAATGTATCTTTTGTCCAGTCAATTCTAGTATTGCCATTAGTAGTGGAGATTCCTCATAGCCTAGCAAAATCCATTCTCCTGTTCTTATACAGTGGTAGAGTTTAAGCAATAGTTTCCCAATTAACATTCTATTTCCTGACCACCCTTGAAGCTAAGTGTAATGATGTAACCGTTATCTCCAATTTAACATAAGCAAAAGTAAAATGTACAATGCACACTTTGTCTACGTGTGAAAAAAGATGACTTGCCCTGGACATCCACTACTGCGCATTCTGGTGTGCCTGAGATTCAGCTTGACCATGCAGATGAGGACAATGCCCAAGGCTGTGGGGGACCCATGAGGTGAAAGAAACCTGGGTCCTTGATTGACTGGGTGGAGCTGAGCTGTCCTCCCCAGGACAACTTACCTTGAAATTCCTGCGTGAGACTTAAATAAACCACACTCTTCTTTACCACCATAATTTGCCCCCCTGTGTTATAATGGCTTTGCTTGTATGTTATCTACTGCCATAGCCTTCTGAAAAAGCTGTCAAAAACTGAGTCTTACTGATATAGCAATTTCAAACCTTCTTTTTATTTCCTGCTATTCAACTTAAAATAATATGTTGTAGCTCCGGCTGCTGTGGCTCAGTGGACTGAGTGTTGGTCTACAAAACAAAGGGTCCCCGGTTCGATTCCCAGTCAGGGTACATGCCTGGGTTGCAGGCCAGGTCCCCAGTAGGAAGTGTGAGAGGCAACCACACATTGATGTTTCTCTCCCTCTCTTTCTCCCTCCCTTCCACTCTCTACAAATAAATAAATAAAATCTTTTAAAAAACAAAATAATATGTTGTCTAAAGGGAAAAATATTTGTATAAATTACCAAAACCTACTCTCTATTCAAAATGAGAGTGCAAACTAATTCATTCTATCCCTGCTGCTATACAGCTTATGCATTGGCATATTTCATTAGGCAGCACCTTCTCCTCTGTCCGAGGCCCCATGGATTAAGAGGAACAGCACAGCTTTTATTATAAGATGGATCTCCACTTGAGCACTGGACTTAGCAATTACTGTCTGTTCACTCATTTAGCACGAGGGATACAAAGATGGATATGTGTCTGTTGTCTCCATCCAAGGAACTCACAGCCCGGAGAGGGAAACAGATATCTAAAAAGATGATTGCACTCAGAATGAGTTACGATGTGGGAGAGGGAAGCAGGCTCTTCAAGAGAGGCCAAAAGGGTATTTCGTCTGCTTATGAAGTCCAGGGTCCTGGGCTTATTTCAACCTTATACCTCAGTTTCCACTCTATGCATACTGATCAAAATGAAATAAATTTAATTTAGACCTAGGCTGCAGCTAAAGAAATTCTGTGACCTTAAATGAGTTGCTTCTTTAAGTCACAGTTTCCTCATCCATAAAATGGGGAATCTAATATTTATCTAGTAGGATTTTTTTGAGAATTAAATAAAATAAAACATATGCAGTAAGTACCTACACATACTAAGGACTTAATGTATTGATTCCTTTCCCTTCCTTTCCCTTACCAACATAAAACCAGTCCTTGAAGCTAGAAATGTTAATTAGTGTACATTAGATTTACTGTCAACTCCCACATTCTCTAATTTCTAGATACCCTGTCATGTATTTCCACTTTCAGTGTATAATTTCTCATGGATAACATGTTCTGATAGTTTATTACCTTCTATAAGTAATAGTATTTCTATGTACAGTCACACATTGCTTACCAATGGGGACACACTCTGAGAACTGTGCCCTTAGGTGATTTCACCATTGTGCAAACATCACGGAGTGTACTCACACAAAGCCACGTGGTAGAGCCTACTATTTACCTAAGCTGTATGCCATAGCCTGTTGGTCCCAGGCTACAAATCTGTGCAGCATGTTACTGTGCTGAAAGTACTGTAGGCAATTGTAACACAATAGTAAATATGTGTGTGCCTAAACACATCTCACACAGAAAAGGTGCAGTAAAAATACAATATAAAAGATAATATGTGTGTGCATATGCACAGGCATTGGGGGAGGAAGAGGAGGGTTGTGGATAGAGGCACCCTCAGAGGAAGAACAGACCTCAGCAGGACAAAGGGAAGAGAAGAGGAGGGAAAGGAAAAAGAAGGCAGAGATCAAAAGATTCTGGAGAGACAAAGCTTGACAAAGAGTAATAATAAAAGGGAGGGAGGGCTGCGGGGGTGGGAGTTGGGGGGGAGCAAGACAAAGGAAAACAGATGAAAGGGAAGTGAGTTTGTGCACAGGTTTGTGTGTGCTTGTGCACACCTGCACAAGGGCAGCTGTGGGCTGGCTCCTGGGTCCCCTCCTCCCACCCTCTCCCCTTGCTCCGTCTCCTGGCCCCAGCATCTCTGAACTGACTCTAAAGCGGCAGGTGAGCAGCATGCTGAGCCTCCTCATCTATTTCAAACGACCCAGAGTTAGCAATAAATTCAACATCTTTTCTTTCAACATTGCAAACAAACTTTTTGCTTATAATCCAGAATAATCTTATAAAACTGAGCCATGTACCACTTAACAACAGAAGCATGCTCTGAGAAATGTGTCTATGAGAAATGATTTCACGAGTGTGCCAACATCACAGAGTGCACTCATGCAAACCCACGTGGTAGAGCCCTCTACACACCCAGGCCCTATGGCACAGCCTGTTGCTCCTAGGCTACAAAGCTGTACAGCATGTTACTGTGCTGGATACCATCGGCAATTGTAACACAACGGTAAACACTTGGTTCTCGAACTTAATTTCTTCCAGAAAACTGTTCAAAAAGCAATTTATTCGAAAACCAAATCTCCTTTGTGGCCTGAGAGACATGTGACTGATCATACAGGTTTCCGCATGAAAGCGTGAGTAGAGAACTGAGACCTGAAGTTTTATTAGACAGCTGAGACATTTTTTTCCTAAAGAACTTGGTCAAGAACCAAACTGTTCGAAAACCAAGATGTTGGAGATCTGAGGTTTGACTGTATTTGTGTATCTAAACATATCTCCAGGGGGCAAGGGGATATGAGAGGATAAAATGGTAATGGAAAAAATACAATAAATGTTTTTAAAAATAAATAAAAAATAAACATATCTAAACGTAGAAAAGGTACAATAAAAATACAGTTTAAAAAAAAGATTGAAAATGGCACATCTGTGCAGGGCACTTACCATGAATGCAGTTTGCAGTTGCTCTGGTGAGTCAGTGAGTGGTAAGTGACTATAACGGCCTAAGGAATCACCGCAACGCAAAGCATTGCACTAGGACTGCACGACTTTACACAGCTGTGACCTGTGACGTCATCCTGCGATAGGAGTTTTTCAGCCCCATTATAATCGTATGTAACCACCATGGTATGTGCTGTTAGTCATTGACTGAAATGTCATTATGTGATCCATGATACATTCACTTTCAGCTTGTTCTATTCCTCTGCTATGTCTGCAGCTCTGAGATTGACTCATGAGATCCTGCCACTCCTTCAGATCCCGCAAAGCAAAACAGCTCTCAGCATCATGGGTATGATTTTTTTTTCTTTACCAACCACATTTTACGTGATTCTGTATGGAGTGGGAATTTTGGGCATTGGTGCTTCATTCCCGTTCAAGACGTACAAAAACACAATTGTCTCTGACTAGCCTCTGATTACATGAATTCCCCTGATCTTATCCCCAACTATTTTTTTTCCCTAAAGTTACACATTTAGTGATGCTGAGATTGAAAGAGGAACTAGAGAGAGAAACAGTTGGGGGGTAGGGCAGGGAGGTTGGGAGTGTTTTCAAGTGGATTCGATTAATTCCCTTGTAAATTGGGTTGTTTTTCTTTTTAAACCCTCACACAGAAGATAAATTTGCCATGAGATATATCACCACCAACAAAGATATGCAGGGTTAATAGAAGGCAGATAATATTGTCCTACAGGTATTCTGAATCCTGATTCCCTCTTGTGAGCTTTCTGATCTATTTTGTGATGCCTTTAATTTAGAGCATATTTTGAAATATTTAATATAAGTGGACTCTGCAAAGTTCTCATTGAAGGCACCAGCTACTGCCCTGTGCTTGCCCCCATTCAGCAGTTCCTATGACCTGGGTGACTTAGTTTGCCTGGGATACTCCTGGCTTATGCCTCTTATCTAACGAAAGTATTGATCGTGCCTCCTTGCACATAGAAGTGTCCTGGTTTAGATAAGAAAATATATGGTCAATCTTATAAACATGCAATTATGTCTCTTCCAGATCAAAGGTGAAAGGAAACAATATTACTGAGTGTATACTTTGTCTATGCCAGTCACAGAGTCAGACACTGCATAAATTATTTCAGTTACATTTCAGCACAATCCTGGCAGGCAGGTACCTCTTACTACCAACTTAGAGATGAAGAAAATAATGTTCGCAGAGTATGAAGTGACCACAAGACCACACAGCTATGGGTGGCTAGGTAGTGACCAGAATCCAGAACCCAAATCAAAGCCAGTGCTCTTTCTCCTGTACCACATTCCTAACGAAAGGGACATGGGTCAGGAAATCAACATTCACCCCCGTGAGACTGGGAAAGTCTGTCACTGTCCCCTACCAAAAAGAAAAGGCCCCAGGCATTCACAGGAATGCACACTGGAGTGGGCATCTGGGAGATAATCTGCAAACAGGACCACATACAAGTTTTGTGGTCGCATGCCATACCTCCTGCCCCGAATTGCAGGTTATTGGCCTTCTTAAATCTGGGTGGTCCAGTGACTGGCTTTGACTAATAGAATGTAGCAGAAGTGACCCTGTGTTCATTCCAGAACTTCACCTTAAGAAGCCTGGCAGCTTCTCGTTGACTTTCTTGTTACTTTTGACTCACCATATAAGGAACTTCATCTGTCTTGTTGGAAAAGGATAACACATGAAAAGAAAGACCAGGTGGAAGCGAACAGAAGCAACCCAGCAGATAGGCAGCACCAAGGCTCCCAGCACATGAGAGAGGCCATCTGGGACATTCCAGCCTCTCCCAGGTCCAGGTGAACATAGTGGCATGAGTGAGCTCAGCTGACAGGTAGAGCAGTGATAAGCCATTTCTGCTGAGTCCCACTGGGATTTTCTGACTCACAGAATTGTACACAATAAATGGGCACCGAGTTCCAGGAAGCTTTGTGGTGTACAAATAGATAACTGAGAAACCATATATTTTCCTATCTCCTTACCCACCTCAGTATCTCTATGTCTCAACCACACTTCAGATCTCATCTGTCTGATGCCCAGGTAGGAGAGATTGCCCTGGAGCCAAAATGGGTCAGCGGGCTCTTTCCCTTCTCCATCCAACACTTTCCAAGCCAGGCTTGTGCTGTTCCACTTTGCTTTGCCTCAGATAAAATTCTAGGAATTTCCCCATTTCTGGTTTATTTGCCACACATCTGCCTCATAATTCCAAGGCCACTATCATATCCAGTTTGGATCTTCCTTCAGAGACCCTAAAACTATAATATTCTTAGGGTTATTTTTTAGCATAAGAGAAATCTGTTAAAGTGTTTCCGCAAGTACTTGTTTTCATTTATATTCCCTAGGTCTCAATAAAGTCAAAATTACATTTAATTCTATCTATGGTTGTATCATACAACATACATAGATGTCTCATTTCTTTATATAAGTTTCCCAGTGCCAGCTAATAATGTACCAATTTCTGACAGGAAACCCCTTTTTAATTTTTTATAAAAGATTCTTTAATCCAGTTTGATTCATTCAGGAATCACAGTATGAACATTCTACATTGACCTGAAGAGCCTATTCAATGTTTTTAAGACATCTAAACTGTTTCCAATGGCAACCAGGGAATCAGCTTGATATCTCAGACTACAAAAACCTTAGAATCCGTCCACATGATGAGCCCAGCAGAGAATTGGAAGATTTATGACCTTTTAATCATTGATAATTTTGGTTGTGCTGATGAGAAGACTTTTTAATATGAGGAATTTTGAGACGCTTCCAAGGAGAGTTGCCAAGGTAATTGAAACAGCCTT
>VMDR010018649.1:0-18985 GCA_007922815.1 Macrotus californicus
CTCATACTGGGGCAGTCAGACTTACTCCGAATTACAGTCACATATGGAAGGGAGTTTTTAACTCAAGGTTTCATTATGGTCCATAGTATACAAAGAGTATCTTTTCATGAGGGTTACATGATGGATAGCCAGCAAAAGAAATATGCTAGCAGAGGGTAGTAAACTGCCCACTAAGCATGCACTGAACCAACAGACTAATTTAAAACATGGTAAATCCTTGATTATTGCCAGCTTTTCTATAATGCTCAGGTTCTCAAAGGTCACTGAATTTTATAATTATCTCCAAACAATTTTCTTCATGGTCATTTAAGCTTTGTCTAAACAGCTGAGTATGTTGCCAAGCAACAACACCATCTCCTCTGCTCAATTCTGCTTCCAAAATAACTTCAGTGGCACCAGAAAAATCATGATAGGAGCGAAGAATTTTATCTGTGGGAGGAAAAGCAAAAATACCACTTTGCTTTCGGAAACTTAAAAACATAAAGAGATAGCTTTGGAATGCGTTTTACATACCTTACTTGTAGGTAAAAATCAACACTTAAAAAATAAATATAAATAAATACAAATTATTCTTTATGGAGGAAATGTGTTCTTTGAAACAAAACGATTTTTCTTGTTCCATAAGCTTTTCTATTAGAATGAGGTTATAGAGATTTTAATTAAAATTTCTTTTTCTGCAATAGGATGAATAATTGCTGGGTAAGAGAAACTCAAAACTACACCTCGATGAGTACAATCACTCCTCAGACGTTAAGCGCACGCCGTGATGAGCTCTACACGCAGACGCTTACCGCCTGACAGCTCCACCTGAGCTGTGCTGGACCGCAGTCTCCACTGCACCACGCCGGTCTCAAAGGTCTGACTGCTGGCTCTCACGGACACGCTGTCCACTCTCAGGCCAGCTGAACCGCACTGGAACTTCCAGGAAATACAAGCAGAAGATGATCCTTCCTTTCGGGCTAAATACACCTACAAAGCAGGAGGGAAAAAAGGAACCGTCGGAAATAATGAAATAGTGTAGAAAACACACACAGTCTTGTTGTCATGGGGCACTATGTACAAATGGTTATTAAAAACCTAATTTTTTCCCACTGAGAAGTTTTTACATTTAAAAACTGTTACTAGCAGTTTTTCCTAAAGTGTCTTTTGTGTGGAACAAAGATATTATTTGAACACAGTCCATCAAGTACAGTGCTAAAGAGCTGCATGCTAACTAAATTTGGTGAATCATATTTTTTTAAATTAGTAAATCCAGCTATTTAAACTTTACGATGAATCCTGCTGAAAATGAAGAATCCTTTTAAAGGCAGTTATTTCTTAGTTTGTCTTCTTTTCAAAGTCTGGATTTTCAAAAAAGCTTTCTTAGGTGAGAGGGGCCATGTCTTCCAAATCAAAAAAAAAAAGGAAGAAGGAAAAAAAACCCCACCACAACAAAGCAGAGCCTCAGTCACTGCTCAGTACTGGTTTAACAAAAGGTCATATTCACGACTGCCTCCTAAATAGTACGCTCCCCACTCCTTCATCATCAATGCCCTCCCCACTTTAAATCTATACCATTAGGCATTCAAGTTCATTGGCTGCTCCAGCTTATCTCCTCTCAGTTTCACCCACGCTCTTCAAAACGATGATTGAAAACTGACATCCCCAGCCAGGTCCTTCACAGGTAACTGCATTCACTCAGGCTCAAACCCCTAAGGATCTGACTCTTTAAAGAGTCATCGATCCCTCATGTCCAAACTTTCCACAATAATCTGTGCATTTGTTTGCAATAAACCTTGGGGGGAAAGCCCTTTCTTCATTTATACTGCACTTGTCCCTACTGAGTTTACGGTCACTTTTCTGCAACTGCCTAATTAATGTTTTTAAAATCCCACTGCCTTCGTATCATTTGCCTGGTCTAGAATGTACAGCAAGCACCTGGCTCTTGTGTTAAATCTACACTCTTTGCTTTCATGGCCCTCCAGGATTTTACCCCACCCTGAAGTGCCAACATTCCCTTACTCAACTGGGACTATTTTATTTTCGGTGTGCTTGCATACTCTGAACCAAATCATAGCTCTCTGGAGGCACAAGACCTGAATTCATAGGCAGACTTAATAAATAGCATTTAAGTATTAAAAATGTGTACACAAATACATATTCTTTTAGAAATGTCAGATCTACTTCTCAGGGGCAAACAGCTGGAAGCACCATATAAAACACGTCTGTGTGAAAACGCCCTACTCCATGTCTTCAGTTACCAAGTGAAAAAAAACCACTGCTAGCATTCTGATATTCCATTGCACTTGGCAACGTATGGGTATTTTTCTTCCAGGTTAAATATGTCAGTTAATCTAATTTGAAAGTTTTTAAAAATCAGCGAGCTGGAGATTATAAAACAACTAAACAATCACTCTCCAAGGAAAATGACCTGAATTCATTAGACCAGATACATATAATCAACAACTGTCATTCTGCGTGACAAACCTGAATGTATGGACCTGTCAACTGCTCCACTGAGGTTCAGGGCAACCTCACTGTAACGTCCTCTAATGCTCATGTGTTCCTACTGCGTGCTCCTCTGACAGCTGTTTGTAAGGAGCACCTGGGGCTCAGGACCGCACCAGTGCTCCCTTGGGAGGCCTTTGTTTCACCTACCCCAAAGGACTGGCTATCCGAAGCTGAGTTACGCCTTCAAAGAAGTGGCTAGTAAAGGACATTACCTGGAAAAGATGAGCGAAACAGCAGGAAGAAAGGGGACTAAAAGATGAGGGAAAGTAATCTTAAGAAATACATTCAAATTCATATCTCAGTATAGACTTCTACGTAATGGATTTTCAGGGCTTAGTAGTTTCAAATGTCCCCCCAAAAATGTGGGTATAAAATATGATAGGCTGAAGTCAGGTTAGTTTCAAATCTCTAGCTTACCCCTCAAACTGAATTATACCAGGTGGCTCTGGGCCAGAACTGTGGTTTTAACTGTCAGAGGAGGTTTATGAGAGTTGCTGAACACGTCTTAGAGAATCACTTGTTCTAAGACTTACATTTTTTCAATCCTAGAGGCATCGGCTTGTAAGACTAAATAGTTAAAGGATAAGATGGTTCATCACTGAATTCTTAAATGCTTAAATAAACAGTCAAACATATTGTGAGCAAATTAAAGGTCTCAGGCTAAAGAAATGGAACATGGAGATAAAACAGACCCTATTTATATTGAAAATTCATATAATCTTTTTCACATAATATATTGTCTGGAGCCCTGTAACCAATTTATTTTCATTCAGCATTTTTAGAGGTGATAGGAAGTTACCAAGAATATGCATACTTAGTTTGGTAATTTGAAATGCACCAAAACAATAGGATTTATGTCCACTTTCAAATGTGGTCTTATGTGTAATGCCAATAGAACGAGTAATTTTAATTTATTTTGGAGAATAATATACTTTAAGCTCTCAAATATTCAATTTTTTGGTTGGAACCCCAAAAAGCATTTTTGTAACTGCTGGGTCTTCCTAAGGTCATGAGGTTATGCTAGACAACTTTTTGCCTGTTGGCTTTTTAAATTCATCATTATTGTGTACAGCTCTACATGTCCATCTTTGCAATTTATGGGGCTACTAAGAGGTGAGTGCTGCTACCCCTGCGTTAGCAGCGGTGATGTTACAGAAGTCAGGGAGTGTTTCTCCCAGGGACCGAAATCTCTATGGCGGCCCCCAGGGACCCCCCCTGCCCCTCTCTGGCATCTGTAAGGCCATGTAGACATATCACAACCTGGGGGTGGGAACAAGAGCGTGTGCCTGTGGACTAAGGTTTAAGGTATATCACTCACAATGTCCACAAATGGCACTTGTCCTTTGGGTTGTGTCTGTAATCACCACTTTCAAGACTGAGAACAATTTGCATGTCAGCTTTTTCACGTTCACATTCTACAGAAGATCTCCACTTAGAAATTTTCTGATTACTGGAGGCCAGGCTGGTTTGCCTGCCGCTACGGATTCCCAGGGGTTTGGTTTGCACTGCAGTATTTGAAGTTTGTAGGTTCTTAAAATTATTCTTCTGTTTAGGCTGCTGGGATTAACTCTAATTAAGCTCACTGTACAGCAAACACTCTGTAGTCAGTCATTCCTACGGATATCCAGCAGAGCAGTTGTATTTCAAGAGATTTTAATTCAATGCTGGTAAACTGGTGTTCAGGAATCTTACTTCTGGTTATTCCATATTATAACTGAAATCAGACACGAACCACTATCAGCCCCCACTGTTATCTTCCTATACTACGCTTCTGACTTCTTCCACTTGCAGCCTCGGGGCCACTACTGTGATCACCTCCTTTCCTTGCCTGAACTTTCTCGGCTTCCTCTTATGTAATTGTTGGGTTATCCAAGTCCCTGGGACCTGGCAACTGTGTACCTCTTCACTCTCACTTCCCACTGCTCTGCCCCATATTTCCCACTACTTACTCTTCCCTGGACAGAGTAGCTGCTGCTCTCCTCAGTGTTTTTGCACATGCTATTTCTCATGCCCAAACACCCTCCACTTCCACATCTTGTCCTTTTACAGCGAGAAACTCTCCCTCTGCCTGCTCCTGCAGGAGTGGAGTAGTATCTGATCCACTCAGATATTACTTCTTCCGCAAGGCCTTCCCTCAAGAAGGGACAATAGCTCTTCCTTCTGTCTTTTCTCCCTCAGTATCATATGCTTCTAGCACTTACCTTAGTAATCTAAATAGCTGATCCATGTGTCTTTCTCCTGCACTAGTCTATGCTCACCTTGAGGCTCGCTTCTTAATTCAACTTATATCCTGAATGCCAAATGCAATGTCTGACAATGTGCATGTTTGCTGAATGACTGAATGAATGAATTCTTGACATAATGTCATGCATAAAAAACTGCTAAAATGACTCTAGTGACAAAAAGAATGATAAAACTGCTCAAAAATGCAAAGGATGTAAGAACGTCCAAGGGACACAACAGAGTCTGCATGAAGACAGGGTTACTATGGTGGTCTACACAGCCACAGGATGTGCAGATTGCACGCCATGTACACTCGATCATTCTATCTTACATTCAGCAAACTCCACTAACATTTTTATGTATCAGATACTACGACAGGTACATGAATACTGAGAGTAACACAAAAGTGGGTAGAAAAAGACAAGGTCTCTGCCCAGGGAATGTTTACAATATAGTAGGCAAGAGACAAACAATCTCTTCCCAGGCATATTTGCTGAATAAATGTCACGAAGGAGAGGTACATGGTGTAAGTCAATAAAGGGGGAAATGAATTCAGTTAGCTGGGAGTGGAGGGAATAAGGCTTAAGCCAAGTTCTAAGGATAAGAATAAGATAATCTAACAAAAAAGAAAGTAAAGGAGTTCTGTGGAGAGAGCAGAAGGGCAGGGCACTACAATGCAGGGTGGCGTGGGGGCGTCATGGTACAAAGCAAGGTCAGAGAGGGCAACAAGGGCCAGACTGGAAGGGACCAGGACACATGCAGGGAGACTAGATGGGAAGCCATTAACATCACCTTTACCAAGGTGTTGTCATTTGCCTCCTAAAGCGTCAATTGGTCTTGTTGCTTTTTATATTCCTTTCAAATCCACACATCACTAAAGAATGCTAAACATCACTTGCTAAATAGTCCCTGTGCTCCTGGGATGCCACCCCTTTTAGAGAGTAAGAATCTGCTCTAAATACCCAAGAGCAGGCTGCATATGATCTACCTTGATTCCAGGCTGGAAATTACGGAGGAAAAGTGTAGTAAGAAATAGTCAAGGTAAAAGTATTAAGTACAGACTGGCAGTTACAAAGTAGTCACAGGGATATAAAAGCACAACACAGGGAATATAGTCAATAATACTGGTTTTAACTATGTACGGTGCCAAGTGGGCACTAAACTTAGTAGGGGGAATGACTCTGTAAATTATACAAATCTCTAACCACTATGCGTACACCTGAAACCAATATAAAATAATATGAAGTGTCAACTGTAATTAGCAAATAAAAACTAAAATTAAAAATAAAAAGAAATAGGCTGCTGATATTTAGTGGAGCCAGACCATTCCTAACTTGGTGACATGATAGTAGAGAACTAAAAATACTGATTTAGGGGGAAACTCAAGTTTAATGTTAATATATTACTTCTGAGTTATTAGTCTCTACAATATAGTTAAGAGTCTAATATTTTTCTTCATTTGGCACTAAATATTGTAACTGAAAACCGATTCATTCAACCTCAAAAAAGATGCCCTTTGTAAAGCCTATAAAGGCATAAACTTGACTTGAGTAGGGGCCTGTTTTTCATTTCACTGCCTTTGCATCTCATTTACATTATTTAAATCTTTCTCATACAATACACCTCCTCTGGCCACAATGCTCTATTTAGAAATCTCGGAACATGCCACGTACTCCATGCCTTCCCCCCGCTGTTCCCTTGCCTTTTGAACACCTACTCATCCTTCAGCGTCCAGCGCAAATCCTGCCTGCTCTGCGGAGCTTTGCCCAGCTCCCATACCCGAGCTAATTACTCCCTCCTTGGCGTTTCCATAGCAATGTGTTGATATCCTTATTATAGCACACTTCATCATGGTTAAGTTGGCTGTTTATGCTGGGGCTTCCCATCAGCACTGTGGGAGCAGGAACTGTACCTTCCTCTTTTCATCCACATGGCTGACGACAGTGCCTAGCACAAGAGGCACTCAGTAAATGTCTGCTAATGGACCAATGACTAAGTGACGTGGGGAGGACACAGGCCACGCAGCAGACCTGTTTCTCCACACATCGTGCCTTCCGCGGACACAGCACTGTTTCCTCTACCTTTCCTTTCTCCATTCACACTGCTAGTCAGGAAGAATGGCATACTAGACTAGTTTAGTGCTTGGATAAAAAAACGTATCCGTTCTATACTGCTTTCTGTTCAAAAGAATTTTTTGGCTAAGAATAGTCTTCCAGAAGTTGTTCAGTGCCTCTCATCAACTATATAATCAATTACAAGTACAGATACAGATTCAAATCTTGAAAATTTAAATTTTACCTAGTTTTATTTTTTTATGTCCTTCTTTAACTAGAGAAGAAAATTCGTAAATCTACAATTTTAATAATGTTATAAGCTGTTTTTGGCTTAATACAAAAAGGTCACCAAGATAAGCTTTAGAACAAAAACTTCTGATTGGGAAAAACCAGGGACCTCATGTCTCTGTATGTCCTCTGTACTCTGACTGATGCCTAATACAGTGATAAGCAGACTAGCAGGCACTCACAACGCTAGCAGCTTGTTCATCTGTGACTCACTCTTTACCCAACGTCTTACAAGTGAACAACTCCCTTCCCACTCAAACATTTGGCAAGTTAACTTTAAAAGCTCTCAGTAAGTTCATTAACTCCTATGAAAATCTATCAATAGCATGGTTAGATCTGTTAAGGTCGTTTGAATAGCTCTGAGTTTATTTTTGGTGCCTATCTGAGGGGTTGGCAGGTTAAAAGCAAAGCCATTTACTTGTTACAGACGACATGTGACAACAGGAAGGCTGGCAAATGGGAACTACAAGAGGCCCAGCAATCCATTTCTCTAATCTTTAAGACAGAGTATTAATCACCAACATCACTGCTCCATCATCCACGTTATATGAAATGAAAGTGTATTCAATGGTTAGCTCCTGGGACTTTGAACTAAATGCTGTATTTCCTAACAGACTGTCTTTAGTACAGAATCAATACGTATGTGTGAAGAAATTAAACAACAACATACTTCATATATTTAAGCAAAAACTAATCCCATGGATTGGTCATATGCCTGATTATTTTTCCCCATGAAAGTATTAAATTCAGCCTCTTTGGTGAAAACAGATACTTCCTTGTTAAAAATGCAAAAATTTCCTATGGTCTCTTGATTAACTGTTGGGAACAGAATTTTCTTTACAGGGTTAAGGAATACTAAAAGTAATTTTGGCATTACGCACAACTGAAAAATGAAGCCAATCTCTATCTGTTTAAACAACAACAAAGGTTTTACACAGTTTCATGCATTAAGTTACCATGTTCCAGTCTTTTTCAACTTTTCTGAATATGGATTCCATTTTCCACACACCATTTTCCCATCCAGCAATGGTCTGATTATTATTAGAAACTCGAACATAATGATCTTTCACAATATTGTAACAAAGGTGAAGCTGTTTAGAAATCTTCTCATTTTCAGAGGGGATGAACACAGTTTCTTTTTTCTTAAAAAGAAAGCAGAATTAGTTTTTCAAGGTAGTGAAAGACATATATATATATATATTTTTATCTATAAATATGGGGGAAGGGAGATGCAAGGAGGGAGGGAGAAGAGGGGGAACGGGGTGGGGGGAGAGAGAGGGACGGAGAAAGGGAGAGAGAGAATTGTATGTATAACAGTAAGAGATTTCTTCAAGTTGAAAATGAAAATTTGGGCCCTGGCTAGGTAGCTCAGCTGGTTAGAGCATTGTCCCAATAGTCAAGGTTGTGGGTTAGATTTCTGGTCAGGGAAGATGCATGAAACAACCAGTGAATTCATAAATAAGTAGAACAACAAATTGATGTTTCTCTCTCACTCACTTCCTCTCTCTCTAAAAGGGAAATGAAAAACTGGTGCCACTGAAAAATTTGGAAAATATTTTATAGGTTAAACATGATCAGTATAATGTTGATGTAGCACCAACTGTTACAGAATAGAAAATGAGAAGTATAAATAGTAGCTGTGACTTCACCTAAATTCATTTATTTTTCTTCATTTCCATCATTACCATATCCTAATTGGACTACTGCAATTGTCTCCTCAAGTTGACTGCCAGCTTTCAAGTTTTACCTTTTCTGCCCATGCGCCACACAGTAATGAAAGTAAGTTTTAAAAAAATGTAAATTGCCCTGGCTGGTGTGGCTCAGTGGATTGAGTGCTGGGCTGTGAAACAAGGGTCACTGGTTTATTTCCCAGTCGGGGTCAGGGCACATGCCTGGGTTGCAGGCCAGGTCCCCAGTATGGGCCGCGTGACAGGCAACCACACATTGATGTTTCTCTCCCCTCTCTTTCTCCCTACCTTCCCCTCGCTCTAAAAATAAGTAAAATCTTAAACAAGAAGTAAATTGCAGTATGTCATCTCCTTGCCTAACTCATGCTGCTGACTTCCACTGTACTTCCACTCTGCACCTTTACCAAGGCTTGCAGGGCCCTGGGTGATCCGTCCCCTGCCTGCTTCTCCAGCCAGATCTCATGTTGCTCTTCCCTTTGGTCACTATGTTCCCACCATATTACTTCTTCTTTAGTTCCCCCAAAAGGCCCTGCTCGTTTCTGCCTCCCGGCCTGGACACATGCTGTTCCCATTATCTGGACTGATGTTCTTTCTACTTTCCACATACTTGAATCTTTCTTGTTCTTCAATCCTCAACCTAAAGTCACTTTGGAGTGTCCTTTTTGGACACCCAAAGGTAGGGGACTGTCTGGGAGCTTGAAACAACTGTCTGCATGTGTACAAAAGCTCATTTTTTACTTTAAAATTATTCTACCCCCAAATTAACCCATGCAGGCTTTAATGTGAAACAGTCCCCAGATATCCCAAAATCACTGAGTGATTCCAAAGTTTGAGAACGATGATACATTTATCTGATCTTTATGTGCCACTGATACTAGCTAGGGTCCCTCTTGCTTAGAGTGGCATAGGAGCATTTTGGGTCAGACAATTCTTTGTTCTAGGGGGCTGCCCTGTATGCTGCAAGTCATTTAGCAGCATCCCGGACGTCAGCTCATTTGACGCCCCCGCCCAGGTGCGACAACAACCAAAACACCTCCAGACATTGCCAAATGTCTCTTGGGAGGCAAAAGGCGCACCTCAGCAGAACCACTGCTCTGGTCTGTGTTAATGTCTTGCTGCAGTATTTACTAATCGGTCAGGATAGCAGACAACACTTTCTCTTTACACATCGGGTACTGTGGGTACTAGGTATTAAACCATGTAAAAATTCAAATGCACAAAAATCAGCAGGAGTATATACATCTTAGAGACATAAAGAAAAAATAATCACTGTCCGAGTTACAGAGCGGTAGCACTAAGTGCGTAGATAAGATCATACCCTGGTAGAACCTGTGAAGGTTACTGCCATATAGTTAAAAGAAAAGCAGTTCATTATTTTTAGAAATTGGTAGTGTAAGTCAGTGTATTACACTGCAAAACAAGCGTGTAACAGCGAAGACATTTCAGAGTGGACATAAGCCAAATGGAAATAAAATTTAAAGCAGCATTAGCTACTATTTTACAAAGGATAACTAATTGCAAAAGGGAAAAGAAAAATAAATGTTATTGAACATGCCATGCATGCAACTGAACAAACAATCTGGAATAAGAATGACATTACTATTTCATAAAGTCTTTTAAATCTAAGATAAAGCTATTCTTTGTGGAAATGGTACCACCAATGTTTTCTTCTTTTTCCAACTCATTTCAAGGCATAGTTCCGTAATTTTTTAGGACTAACATTTTTCAATTTACTTTTAAAATAAACATCTATTTCTAAAGAGGAAAAGATGACATTTTAAATCCATGGCCCTAATATGGTCCCCCATAATTGAGAAATTTAGAAAAGATTTTCAAAGGGGAAACAATCTGAGCCTATGATCCAATTCTTATTTTTAAAGTTTAAACTTATGTGCTACACAAGAGGAAGCACATTCATCCAAAAAAAGAAATGAAGACCTAAATAATGTCAATGTTTTAAACTGAACACAGCTGTGAATTAAATTAGCTCTTTTAAATTGGCTTCATTTCGATTTACACTTGTAACTTGCACTGCATCAGCAGTGACAGGAATTATTTGTTGAATTTAGATCTTGTAATTCTGTGGCTGAACCAATACTTTCAACTGCCTGCTAAAGATGCCGGGGTGAATGAAAAAGCAAACGAAGTTACCAGGGAGAGTTCACTCCTCTTGGGCATACTTCCTTACTGGAGAAGTGAACTGCAACAGCGGCAAATTCAGAAAAAGTAGATAAAAAACTTTAATTTGTTTAGAACTGCCGATATGGATACTATGATGGATTATTACCCTCTCACGCATTTTTCATGACGCATAATCTTAGACCTTCATATAAAATACTTGCCAGTGAGTCAACTGCAGACTCCCAAAGGACAAGGGACAGTCTATTGTATTTTCTTAATGTCTGTTACAGAGCTTCTCACCTAGCCTCTAATTATAGACATTACATTTACATTGTTCATTATTCAATTCTGGGAGATTAATCAAGAGATATCTTAAAATATGCTTGACATTGTAATAGTAATCACACCAGCAATGATAATTTCTAGCCAATACCAGATGTATGAAAGTATGTAATACGACAGAAACACTTTCATCAGCTGAATTACTCAAATTCTATTATCTTCCCACTGTAAAATTTTCATGTGGGGGAAAAAAGGTAAAACAGAACTCTTTTAAATGCATTAAAATCTTATTTTGAAAAACTTGAACAAGCACTTCCCAAAAGTTATCCAAAAATGTAAAGAAGAGGCATTCAACTTCATTAATCACCAAAATGCAAATTAAAATCCTAACATACTAATACTATATACTGCCAGAACTACTAAATGAAAAAGAGAGTATACCAACTATTTGTAAAGATGGGGCAAAATCTCATATACTGCTGGTGAGAGTGTAAACCGGCACCACCACGCTGGAAAACTCTGGCAGTATCTACTAAAGCTGAACGCCCTCTTACGCTGTTACCTTGCAATTCCAGCTACGTACCTCGTATACACCCAACTGCAATGTGTAAATATATTTACCGAAAACATGTATATGGATGCTCACAGCACAACTTTTAAGAGCCGAAAGCCGGAGGCAACCCAAGGACTCATCGAGAGTTGCATGGATAAATCATAGAGAAACTCATATATGGAGCATTACACAGCAGTGAGAACAGCGCTCCACAAACATGCAGCACCAAGTACGACTCACTAATGTTGAGACGAGGAAACATTCACAAAAAGGTACATACATGTGCTTACTGACGTAAAGCCCAGTCACAGGCAAAACTACTCAGAAACTGTGATAACGGTTACTCGGGGGTAGAAGGCAGTGACTAAAAGGAAGCTCATGGCTGTTTCTGAGCTTCTGATGGTCTATTTTATTCCAGTTGGTGGTTACACCGGTACTCAATTTGTGAAAATTTGTTCAGCTGTACACTTATAATTTGTGCATTTTTCTGTATACACTTCAGTAAAAGTCATACTATACTCAAAATTTACATGAGTAATCAGAAAAATCCTATTTTAAAATATTTTGCTAACTCTCTATGTGATTGGATTACCTCTTTAAAAAAAACCCTTACCCAAGGATATGTTTATTGATTTTAGAGGGAAGAAGTGGGGAGAGAGAGAAGTTGCAGTGGGGGAGAGAGACAGAGAAATATCGATTGGTTTGTTTGCCTCCCATAAGAGCTCCAATTGGGACCACACCCACAACCTAAGTGTGTGTGCCCTCACCTGGAACAGAGTCCAAAACCTGTGGGTGTACAGGTCAAAGCTCCAAACAACTGACCAACCTGGCCAGTCTAAATATTTACATTTTTTAGTAATTATACTGCAGTTAATTGAAAGGTGATGGCCGATGCATTTTGCAATATTAAAGAGCAGAGTATAAGAAGCAGGAAAGTGAGGAGATCACCATGCTATAACGAAGTAAATACCTCTAGACCCATTTCACCTCGGGCTACTCTCCAGGCCACTGACCCAGATATTCTTCCTCCAAGTTCTCCAGGTTTAGGGGTTTTGGGAGATATAAATTCAACAAGCTCCACAATTATTCTCTGGAGAAGTTCTTTTCTTCTGTTTTCTGACAAAGACATTTGCCTCTGCAATTCGTGTTTTAAAAAGAAGTCATTAAGATTAGGAAAATGTAGAAGCCCATCTCTAAGAAAGATTATACTTAAAACATTTGTACTGAAAGGAATCTTAAAAGAAGTAACAAACTTTATTTTCACATGTATAATTACTTGGAAAATAAAATGGACACTAGAAAATTCAAAATAATTTAGAAAACTTATTCTCATACCCATATCCAACTCTCCATGGCCTCTACTGTCCTAGATTTAAAAATAAAGGTGGGAAACTCTGGTTTTGGCCACGATAAACTAGCTCGTGTCAGACTCCTGTCCTGCTGAGAAAAGCTGGAAAACACACACACACACACAAACACACACACACACACACCTGTTTGGGATGCTGGAAAACACACACACACACACACACACACACACACACACCTGTTTGGGATGCAACAGAAAACTACCTATGCAGTCAGAACTGAAGCAGCTAAGACCCCAAGAAATAAATTGAGGTGAACCAATACTGCACCTCTTTTCCCTTCCAGACACTTGCTAATTATTAACTGAAATGACAAGAGGCTGAGAAACCAAGCACGAAATGGAGGCTGAAGTGCTGAAAACCCAAGCAGAGTTTTCAGCAGAAACAAAGTGCTGGCAAGTAAATAACTGGAGTCCAGAGCCTTCAGAGGGGAGGGGCTCCAGTGAATTCTCCAGGTTTTCAGCTTAGGGTCTCTGATGGGCTACACATTAGAAATAGGGTGAGATTCCAGACAGACCAAACCTCCATCACTGCCTGCATTAAGGTGATCCGCCCATATTCCAACTGCCTTCCGGCAGCAAAACTGTTTAAATTATTAAAAACAACACACAAGTGCCCTGGCTGGTGTAGTTCAGTGGACTGAGTGTCGGCCTGTGAACCAGAGGGTTGCTGGTTCGATTCCCAGTCAGGGCACATGCCTGGGTTACGGGCCAGGTCCCCAGTTGGGGGCATGAGAGGGGCAACTACACATTGATGTTTCTTTCCCTCTCTTTTCTTCCCTTCCCCTCTCTCTAAAAAATAAATAAAATCTTTAAAAAAAATAAATTAAAAAAACATACAGGTATATAGTAAACAGTTTCAATGCTACCAAAAGTGTAGAAAAGAAAAACTGAATCTTCCCTTGTTGGACTCCCGGGTCTCCTTGGAAGGAGTCATTGCTAACAATTTCCTGTGCCTTGTTTCAGAAATTCCCATACTTGAGTAAGTGTGTGTGTGTGTGTGTGTGTGTGTGTGTAATTACACTCAAGACACAATTACTTGGATAAATAAAACAACATACCTTTTGTCAAGTATTATATATACACTGAAATTTTATTTCACTGAACTTTGAGAGACATGACAATGTAATGTAAAAAAGTACAGCATGTAAAATAGGTCATGAAACTTTTCATTGAACAAAAAGACTTTTAACATATAAAAATATTTTTGTTTGCAAAATCATGCTACAACTTTAAAAATTTCAATGGGTTAAAAGTTGGCTAATGATCATATAAAAAAAATTCTAATGTCCTCTCAAAAATGACAAATGCCCATCACCTACCTGCTTATTAAGCTCATTAATAGTTTCTCGAAGTAATTCCTCTTTAATCTGAGTTCTTCTGGAGATTACCTCTTCATGTTTACAAGAATACCGCCAAGTGACATCAACCACCTCAAATTACAGAACACGAATATTTAAGATTACAGTCATCGACCTTAAATACCTAGAATGTAATTCCTAAATATAAAATTTTAAATGCTATTCTTTGTTTAAAGTTTAAAAACCTGTGGAAAACCACCAGACAATGTGCTGCTTTTTAAAATTCATTTTCCAATTGGCGCACACTTCCAAGAAAGGGACTGTGATAAAATGAAGTTTTTACAATATTTAGGCTTTTTTAAACTTATCCATAAATTTCACAAAATTCAACAAAAACTTTTTCTATTTTTTAGTGTCTAAAATTTATATTATAGAACTGATTTTTGACAAAGGTGCAAAAGCATTCGAATGAGAAGATAATCTTTTCAACATAAGTGCTAGAACAATTCAGTTATCTGCAGGCAAAACAATGAATTTCAATCTATTAACTTGGAATATATACAAAATAAAAGTGTAAAATTAAAAGCATAAAACTTATAAAACAAAACAAAGGAGAAAATCATTGTCTTGGGCAAAAATTTCTTAGATACAACAGCAAACAGCATGGTCCATAAAAGAACAAATCGATAAACTGAACTTCATCAATTCCTTTTCTTCAAAAGTCATGAGAGAATGAAAAGACAAACTGCAGATAAGAAAAACATTTTTGCAAAGCATATATCTAATAAAGGACTTGCATTCAGAATATATAAGGGAATCTCAAAACTCAATAATTAAAAAAAAAAAATTCAAAAAATGGGCAAAGAGGACACATGGATGGCAAATAAGCACAGAGATGCTCAGAACTGCTGACAAATGTGAATGAAAACCACAATGAGATACCACTACCCATCTCGTGAAAAAGCTAAATTAAAGAACGAGACCATAAAAAATGTTAGTCAGCAAAGACCTGGAGAGACCGGGAACTCTCAGGTTCTGCTGGTGAGAACGCAAAGTGGCACAATCACTCTGGAAAACAGCAGAGCAGATGCTTAGAAAGCTGAACATGCACCTGCCACATGGTCCAGCCATTCCCCTTCTAGGAGTGTACCAAAGAAAAAAAAGCATAAGCCCATATAAACACTTATGTTGAATGTTTGTAACAGCTTTATTTGACATAATAAAAAATGGGAAAATACCCAAATATGTCCATCAATAGGTGAATAAACAGATATGGTACATCCATGCAATGAGATACTACTCAGCAATAAAAAAGAATAAACCACTGACACATGAAAACACACGAATGAATCACAAAATAATTTTAGTGAGTCAAAGAAACCAGATTCTCCCCCATCCTCACCTCACCAAAAAGAGGATATAGATGCTCCTTAATTTGTGATGGGGTTACATCCCAATAAATCTATCATAAGTTGGAAGTATCATAAGCTGAAGATACACTTAATACTAGTACATTGTGGAGAACTGGTTATTCACCCTGTGACTGAATAGTGTGCTGGGGGCTGCAGGTCACTGCCACCGCCACTGCCCAGCAACCCGAGAGTATGGTACCACGTTATCACTAGTCCAGAAAAAGATCAAAATTCAAAATTTGAAGTACAGTTTCTACTGAATATGCATTGCTTTTGCACCATCATAAAGTTGAAAAATTTTAAGTCCGACCATCATTAACTTGATGGTCATAAGTAGGACCATCTGTATATTATATGATCCACTTACATAAAACTCTAGAAATGCAGATGAAGCTATAACGGCAGGAAGCAGATCCGTGGTTGCTTGGACAGGGACAAGAAACAGGGATAACAAAGGGACATAGGAAACTTGCAAGGATAGTGGATATGTTCACTGTCTTGATTCTGTGAACGTAATTTCACAGGTATCTGTAAGTGACACAATTTAACGAATAGCACACCTTCAACACAGGCCACTTTTTCTCATGTCAATTATACTTTCAAAAGCTGTCAAAAAACTGTGTTATATTCTTAGACGAAAGTTTTCTCTCGTGCCCTACCTCATCTTTAGAAAACGCCAGGACGTAAGAAAGCTTCTTGCCCCACCCCACTTCGTAGAGGAGTGGTTTGTCACAGACATCTTCACATGGGTCACAGTGCAGCCACCGCTGCTGAGAAGGGGAGTAGACTTCTGTCCAGACATGGTCTACCCAAGTGAGAGACAGGAGAGCAACCGGGAAAAAGGGGAAAAAAGTTAAGTTCATAAAACCAGAATGACTTCCAAGAACTAAACACAAACTCCTGAGAATCACATAATGAAGTTATTTGTACTATTCTAAATTTTACTTAATTAAGACTGCACATTTTGTAGAACACAATACTCTAGAGCATTTGTTTTCTCTTTGCTATTCTCGAAAATGTTTCTGGAGCCAGTTTCGGGCTCAATGAGAAACGATGTGAGCCATGACTTTAAAAAAGGGGAACATGCTGAACAACAGCATAAAAAGCACGGGGATCAGTTTGCTAATACAAAGAAGTCAGCGCCACTTTTGAAAATGGCAGTCCTTCTCGACCTTTAAGACCCAGGACCAGAAGGTGGTCTAACAGAGGATCTCTGGTGATTGATGTTCTATATTTGATTGTAAAAGAACAATAACTATTAAGTGAAGGTTTCATTGTATTATTAACAAAAAAAACAATGAAATACAGGTAAAAAGCTAAGAACAAGGAAAACAACTTTTTCACATGTAGGTGACAGTGAATCTTTTCTAAATAAGGTCCATATAAATTTCACATGGCTTTTATTACTTTTTTGTATATTAAGATTTAAGATTACTAAATCTTTTACGCTAACCCCTACAAAAGTGAAGATTTCCATAGCACATTATTACACATATTCTTATCTACATAGAAACACCATCACTAAAAATGTCATGGAAAGAATATTTCTAGTGGAAAACACTAAGCAAAATGCTAGGTGTGCTGCAAAAATCTTGTGATCCCCACAAAAAACTGATATTACTATTATTTCACCAGAGGCAAACGAAAGCTCAGACTGACAAGGCCAGAAAGTGACAGACAGAAAATAACAAACCCACAGTGTAAATCCCGGTCCTTCAATCTGCAAAGCCCTACTACGCTCTGCCCATGCCAGTTCTGTACCTGTGTGGTCCCAAACATAGCGGGCTTCAAACCCTAAGGCCCGGCAGCACAGTGTAAAACAATTGGCCCACTCGCCACACCGTCCACATCTCGTTTCCAGAAGTTTCTCGGGGTTATTATACCTGGTTTTAAACAACAACAACAGAAAGTTTTGATTCACCATCCAAAATAAGAATTTTAATGAATTTATATTACCTCTGTGCTAAACAGTAGTATTTCTAATTTCATATTCATAATGATTAAAGAGCCTAGAAGAATACATGCGGCAGTGCGCTAGAACCCTTGGTAAAAATGACTAACCAGTTGTGCAACCTTCAAGGAGCTGACAGTCTGAAGAGGGAGAAGGGATGGATGTAACTTACACAGACCGCACCGCAGGCCAGATGAGCGTCACGAGAGAGTGGGTGGGGAGAGGGCTTCTGTTTGAGCTGGCCCTGAAGGACAGGACAGGACCTGCCCGGGCAGAGATTCTCCGGGAAACCTGCTTTGAGCATTAGGGTTACCCTAACAAGCAGTATAATCACCTCATTGTATTTAAAAGGTAAGCAAGCAACTTGAGCAGACTACTCAATAAAGCTCTTAAACCTTAGCTGAACTCAGTTTTACTTAAAATACTATTTTTGTGTCTAATAGTCATTTTGATTGAAATTTAATTTTTCTGAACTACTTAATGTGGTGCTTGTTAATTTGGAGGTTGTTTTTTTAAAAGATGTTTGCTATGTCTCCAATTATAAAATTGTCACAAAACTGGAGAACAGCAAATTTTGCATTTGTACTGAGAAGGATTTCGACGTGACAAAGCTAAGCAGGACAAGTGCCTTAGCAGAGCAGAAGTGTGGGCCTTGAGCCTGGGAGGGAAGGACACAGTCACATTAGTGAACTGGCTCTGCAGTGACAAGTTTGTCTTAAGCAGGTGCTCTTGCTTAAAATATGTTAAATGGATTTGTAATTCAGGTAATTAAGTTGCTGAAAAAAGTTGTAAATTTACATTAAGAAGTAAAACAGAATTAGAACATCCTGTATCGCCATCTTCCGTGTACTACTTGTGCCAAGTTGAATGACCAGCTCAGCCCCTCATTAACAGTGCTTATCACCCAGCCCTAGGCAGAGAGCCACTAGCAGGAGATCAAGCAACTGTGTGGAATGAAAGAAATGGCACCGAAATATCTGTGTCGGCCTGTGTCCCTCTGCACTGCATTATCAGTTCATATTCAATTGCCTAGAAAGAATTTTTGAAAGGAATTTGATTATCTATCTTTTATCTTCAAATCTTTGCAAAGTATGCTGTGCGAATGTATGCTGAATAAAGAAATAACTTGTATAAATTTTAGTTAATTACTGGATACTAGATTTTGTTTATCCTATAGTCTGTACACCACAGGGATGGTTCCCAGTTAGGACAGAATCGAGTCCCTAAGCACACAAAATTAGCTATTTTAAACACAT
>VMDR010018650.1:0-18994 GCA_007922815.1 Macrotus californicus
ATTCTGACAGGTATGAGATGGTATCTTATTGTGGTTTTTATTTGCATTTCTCTAATGATTAGTGACATTGAGCATCTTTTCATATGTTTATTGGCCATCTGTATGTTCTCTTTGGAGAAGTGTCTATTTAGGTCCTTTGCTCATTTTTAATTGGGTAGAAATATACAGTATTAAGGTTTTTGTGCTACACATGAAATAGTAAAATTTCACATTAATTTTTTTATTGTATTTTTTCCATCACCATTTAGTCCTCTTATAACTCCCTCCCTCCCCTCATAATCACCACACTCTTGTCTATAACCATGAGTCCTTTTCCCCTTTTTTCCAATCCCTCCACCCCTAACCTCCTCACCCCTAGCTATGTACACCATAAATCATAAAGAAACCACTAAAATAACAAAAAAATTATAACAAGCTGAGAATTAGATACAGTGGAAGAATAAAAAAATAATCCAAGAGAAGGCAAACAAAAACAAAAAATAAAAACAGATGAGACAAACAGAAAACAAATAGCAAAATGGTAAATTTTTAAAGCCAACCATTATAAAAAAACTACATTAAATATAAATGTTTTAACATTCCAATTGTGAAATTGTGAGACTGAATAAAAATGCCAGATCTAACTACAAGAAATTTAATTTAAATATAAAGTTAACAAATAGATTATAAAAGTAAAATGACAGGAGAAATATACAATAATAATAATAATAAAAGAAAATGAAAATAGCTGTATTTTATTAATATCACAGTACACTTCAAAGTAGACAACATCACCAGAGATAAAAGAAAGTCACTTCATTATGACAAAGAGGTAAATTAATGAGAAGGGCATAATAATTTTAAATGTTTGTAACACAGTTTCAATACAGGTGAAACAACAAACAATACAACTGTAAAGAGCAGATAAATCACAATTATCACTGGAGAGTTTAGCACCCCTCTCTCTCAATAACTGAAAGAACAAATAGGAAATCATTAAGGCCACAGAAGACTGGGACACTATTAATCGGCTTGACATGAATGACATTGATAAGACACTCCACAAAACAGCAGCAGCATAAACTTTCTATTTTAGCACACACAAATATTTACCAAGATATACCATATTCTGAGTCATAAAAAATTCTCAATAAATTTAAAAGGATTCTGGTCATTTACAGTATATTTTCTAACCACTATGGAATTTAATTAGAAATCAAACTCATGAATATAACTGGAAAGTAATCAAATATTTAGAAAGTAAAAATACATTTCTAAATAACCCACAAGTCAAAGAAGAAAGAAAATGACAATATATAGGAGATTTCGTGTGATGCAGCTCAAACAGTGCTTCAAGGAAATTTTATAGCACTGAATGCCTATTTTAGAAAACAAGGTCTCAAATCAATGTCCTAAAGATTGATCTTAAAAAACCAAAGAAGAAAAAAATAAGAGCAAATAAAACCTAAAGTAAACAGGAAATAAAAAAGATTACAGAAGAAATCAATAAACTAAGAAAACAGACATACATCAGAGAAAAATCAATGAACCCTGTCTTGCTCTTTGAGAACACCAAGAAAACTGATAATTCTATAGCTGGAATTACCAGGGAAAAAATAAAGACAGAAATTACCAATACCAGGAATGAAAAGACTGTATTACTATCGATATTAATAGGATAAGAGAAATATGTGGACAACTTCATGTCCATAAATCCAGCAACTCAGATGAAATGAAGAAATTCCTTTAAAGACAATCAGAGTTCACTCAAGAAGAAATAGATAACCTGAATAGTCCTATTAAAAACCTAAATGTGTAGTTCAAAACCTTCTCACAAAGAAAACTCCAGGTTTCTGTAACCTGATACAGCCACTATAAAAAACAGTACAGCAGTTCCTCAAAAAAAAAAATAAAACTACCATGTGCTCCAGCAATTCCACTTCTGACTGTCTATCTGAAGTAAATGAAACACTAATTTGAAAAGATATACAAGGTGGGACCCCCCCAGAAAAATAAAATTATCTTCTGGAAGGTGGAGCCCTTGTAGTACAGGCTTCCCCTGCTAGGTGAGTGTTCTAGGAACCAATCTGTTACCAGTTTACCAGCTGGCATTGCTGTGAGAGGCTGTACTCAGTATCAATGAATTTTTTGAAGATTTTTTTTATTGATTATGCTACTACAGTTGTCTCAATTTTTCCACCTTTGCCCCATTCCAGCTAGGACCCCTCCACTCCCTCTGTGATCCCCATTCCTTTGTTCATGTCCAAGGATCATGCATGTAAGTTCTTTGGCAACTCCATTTCCTAAACTTGCTCTTAACCTTCCCCTACCTATTCTGTAACTACCAATTTGTACTTCTTAATCCATTCACCTTTGCATGCATTTGCACATCTCATGATAGGTGATTTACAAACACACCTGCCGGCACTGCTGAGTGTTCAGCAGTTTTTGACCAAAAATGGCATAACCCCCAATCTCACCCCAAGTGACTTTTTCTTTCTCTGGATTAAAAAAGGCCTCCAAGGGAAACATTTTGCCAATGTGGAGGTAAAACAAAAAACAGTAGAAGCAGTCAAAGGCATCAGAATTGACAAGCAGTGCAAAAAAACATTTTGATAGGTGTATCACATCAAACGTAGAGTACTTTGAAGGTGACTGACATTTAAACATGTAAGAACAAATACACAATTTTTTATAAATAAATCCTGGGTTTTGGGTCCCCTCTCATATGTACCCCATATTCACTGCATCATTATTTACAATAGACAAAACATGTAAACAACCTAAGTGTCAATGAATAAATAAAATGTGGTATGTATATATACATACACACATACACACATACAGGAATATTATTCAGCCATTTGCAACAACATGGATGAATCTTAAAGGCATTAAGCTAATGGAAAATTTAGACAGAAAAACACATACCATATGACCTCACTCCTATGTTCACATGTGGGTGATCTAAGAGAGCCAAACTCACAGACATAGAAAATAGAATGGCAGTTGCCAGGGGCTGAGGGCTGGGTAAAATGGGAGACGTGAGTCAAAGGGTACAAAGTTATAGCTGTGAGATGAATGGGTTCTGGGGAATCTAATGAGCAACATGATGACCACATGTAGAATCTAAAAGACAAAGACAAAACCCAAAACCAAACTCCTAGATACAGAGAACATATTGGTGGTTGCTGGAGGCAGGAACAGGGATGGGAAAAATTAGTAAAAGTGGTCAAACGGTACAAACTCCCAGATATAAAATAAGTCACCTGGGGATGAAATATGCAGCACAGTGACTATAGTTAATAATACTGTACTGCACGTTTCCAAGTTATTAAGACAGTAAATCTTAAAAGTTCTCATCACAAGAAAAAATATGTAACTATGTATGGTGATGTATGTAAACTAGGCGTGCTGTGGTGATCACTTCACAATATATTCATATATTCGATCATAAAGTTGTGCACCTGAAACTAATATAATGTTATAGTCTATTATACCTCAATTCACAAAAAGACTGATTATAAAGCTATGATAAGCAAAAGTTTGGTAATGGCAACAAGGTGAGCAAACAGATCAATGGCACAAGACTGTTCAAAAAATAGACCCATGAACATATCATCTATTGATTTTCTACAAAGGGACAAAGATATTCCAATGGAGAAAGGATAGCCTTTTCAATAAATAATGCTGAAACAACTGGATATCCATATGAAAAAAGGTGATTTATGATCCATATGTCATTCTTCAAAATATGCCCTTTGGCACTGACCTTCTGTATAGAAAAGAGTTAGTTAACACAGCAGGCCTAAGACTTACCCTTAGAAAGCCCGAATGCAAGGCTGGCCCTCGGCGGGCACCTGGGGACATGGCTCTCAAAATGTTCCCAGTCAACAGTGACTGATAAGAGTTGCTCCTGTGTCATGACTGTTTGTGTAGACACTACGGTTGATGCTGAACCTCTGCTTCCCTTCTGAGAGTCTGGGATTTTACTGCAAGCTACACAGAAGGTTTCTACATAATCAGTCCCATATAAAACCTTAGGCTCGGAGTCTTGAATGGAGTTTCTAACAGACAAAAAGAACCATTGCACTGTGTTGCTGCACTTTTTGTTGTTGCTTTGGGAAGCATGTCCTCTGTGCGACCCCCTCATGTGAGGGAGAGAGCATAAGAAAGCCTGCACATGAATTCCCTCAGATTCCATCCATGTCTTTTTCCCTTAAGGTCCAACTGTGTATCTTTGCTGCACCACTGTAATAAATCTTAGCCACAAGTAAAACCACAGTTGACCCTTAACAACACAGGGGGTAAGGGATGCCAAATCCCCACAAAGCAGTCAAAAATCCATACACAACTTTTGAATCCCCCAAAACTTAATTATAGTCCTCTCAGTATCTATAGGGGATCAGTTCCAGAACCCCCCTAGACACCAAAATCCACAGATGCTCAAGACCCTTATACAAAATGGCACAGAACAATGCACAGTCAGCCCTCCACCTCCATGGATTCCCAACAACAGACTAAAAACAGTGTTTTCAATCCACAGGTGGCTGAATCTGTGAATGCAAAATCTGAGAATATGGAGGGCCAACTATGTATTTATTGAAAAAACCTGCAGATAAGTGAACCCACACAGTTCAAATCCATGTTGTTCAAGGGTCAACTGGATCAAGCGTAAATGCTAAGTTCTATGAGTCCTTTTAGCAAATCAGTTGGTTCTGAGGACCCTCGACACCTTATAACACAAAAATTATTAAATCAACACTGTAGTGTGCTGTTTCACTTCCCTAACTAAACCATGTGTTCGTTTATAATACTGGTCAGTCCAAAGTAAATATATAAATCAATAATTATTTTATATGCAAAAATAGACATAAGCAAAAAGTCCCATTCACACTAAAAAAATAAAATGCAATAAAAATAACAATAAGAAACGTGCGTGCCTATAAAATTCCACTGGGAGACATAAGAGAAAACAGAAAGGGCTGCCATGTTTCTGAACAGAAAAATAAATGTATTTAAGAATTTAACTTGATCCCAGTAGGATTATTTTAGGGGAAGGAAGTGGCACATAAATTGTAGAAGGGGTTACTTGACAAGGTGATTCCAAAGTTCACCTGGAAAACTACACGTAAGAGAATAACCAAGAAACATTTAAAACAAACATTAATGCAAGAAGCCCTTTTCTATCAGAAAACAAAAGCCACAATAATAAAAGCAGTGTACTAGTGGTTCCAAAATAGATAGATTAGTGAAAAACAAAATTAAATATAGAAACTGACCCATATATGTATAATAATTTAGTATATGATACAATGGCATTTTAAATTATCAATGAAAGAATAAATTATTCAATAACTGGTATTTTATAACTACCTAATCAGTTAAAGATAAACATATGGCTGGATCCCTCACGATGTAGAATGAAATGAATTCCAAGTGAATTAAAGACTTATATATTTAACGATGCCCACATTTTACAGTAATTAGAAATTCACTGAGTTGAACAACGAATTCTTTAGGGAAATCACCTGCAAACCTAAGTTATATCACCAGATACATCACTTTAACTTTGTGGATATATTTCTTAAAAGTTTGTTTTGGTTATCTAACTTTGGGGGTGGGAAAATGGAAAAAATGAAGCATTTTTCAGTTGATATATAGAAACTGTCCTCTGCAAATATTTTGTCTCCTCTTGAAAATGGTCACAGGCCAACATTAATGACCAGAAAATTAAATTTGCTGATCAAAAAACCCAACCACATATTTTTATATATGAAATTCATTTAAGTAAAATAAGTACATAAGCCAATACTAATCAGTATATATTCCACTCTTCTGTCTGGGTCGTAGGATGAAATAAGACCCATAAGAAAAAAAATTCTCCCTTCTCTTCTACCCTGCTTCTAATGGGAAAAAAAAATGTTAGAAGAGAGAAACCAAATAAATTGGTAATGGGAGTGAGTATTCTGCAAAATGTTTGGACTCTTATTAAAAGGGGTATAGGGATTGGTAAGTCATAAATTCTCTCAAGATAGTATCAGGAATCTATCCTTAATCCTCTCCAGGATTAAAAAGAAGAAGAATAGGCACAGACATCCCGGACATCTCAGCTTCCAATCAGTGACACATCTATCCTGAGCAAAAGCAGGCATGGAGCACTCCCCTCAGACCAAGGGCTGGGCAAGTGAACACACTCTGGTCCTCCTGTCCTAGTACCAACAGACGGGCTTCCTTTTTCAGCCTCAGTTACTGGGTATATAATACAGCAGAATGATGCATGTGGGCTAGAAAATACTGAAACAGGCTTTAACTTTCTGAAGCTGTTCCACAGACAACACTCCGTGAAACACCATAGTTTCATACTCACAAAATTTCAAGTAATACAGGCTTTAGAAGTAGAAAAAAATGGAGGAGAGAGAAAGCAGTACTTTCAGACGTAAGTACTGCAGAGAAAGGCAAGACTCGAGGTGGTACAGGACCGGCTCTCGCAGCATCTTCATCGTGACTTTGCTCTCTATTTGTACGACTTTTCCAGATTCCGCACTTCTGTGACCTTCACAATATGTTCTTTCCTCTTATCTCCTGAACTTCATCCACCCACCCTCTTCAAATGCTGAGGGTCTGCCTTACTTACCGCTGACATGAACTTACAGCAGCCTCAATTTGGAATACAAAACTAAAAATAACAAGCGGTGGGCTTTTTTCCCTCCGGGTGCGCATAAACCTCTCACTAAAGTTCAAGGAAGCTGAGACTGAATAAGAAAATATAGCTCCATGATTTCTACCTTCTATTAAATTGTAAACCTAAGTGTCATTTTAATTATAGTACCAAAAGACCTATTCTTTGTTACCCATCAAGGCTCTATAAATTCACAACCTAACTGAAAATTCTTGAGCCAGAAGAAAGAAAGCTTACAACGTACTCCAACAAAGTGGCTGCAAAAATATATTGGTCCCCTTCATTCAAGGAAGTCTCTCACTAGCACTGTCCAGAACTCACCGAACTATATACCAAAGGGAAAGATATCTACCCTAAGAACCAGAAATACTAAAATAGTACAAATGGGAAAAACTATTTACCACTTCGGATATTTTAAAAAAATAAAATCAAACTAAATTATATGCTGAGATAAAAAGCCCATTATTTATAATATACTACTTAGTCAGAACAAAGAAATAAAGCAAAGAAATAGGACAAAATTACCATTTTTACATAATGGTTAGTATTTCACTTTTGAGTGCTGATCTAACAATAGAACAATGATTTTACTGGATTTGCACAGAAATTGAACATGAAGGTCTGCTTATATGCCAAGATCCAAAGCTTAGTCTTAGGCCAGAATTTTTTATACTAGGAGCCACTTCCTTGTTTAGATATCAGCAAGTTGCTTCTTACATACATATTCCATCATATATATAAATTATTGAAACATTTTTGGAAGGTTCATGTTACCAACTCACTAGCAATTTCATACATTCAAAATCCTGAATGCCAAGCCACTGAAAAGAATGAGCAAGAGAAGCAATCAGAACATACCCTATAGATTTGTACATATAGAACATATCTGGCCCATCCCTAAGATTCTAGAAATATCAAGAATGACCCTAACTCCAATAAGCTAATAGTTACATATATATACACACACACACACACATATATATATCTCAATGAATTGGCTACCAAGGGTTACATAGACTTTATTTCACTTGGTCCCCATAAAGTCTGTGAGGTTAGTAGATAGCACTAATTGCATCACCAGTTTATGTATAAGGAAGTTGAGACGTAAATAATTTCGTGACTTATTATTCAGTTGCCTAGCCTGGATGAAGCAAGTTAGAAAATGTAAGCCATGACTCCTGATTCCAAATCCTGTCTTCTTTTTACTAAATACTAGCTCCACTAAATACTAGAAAGAAGAAAAAAGTACTTATTGTTCTTCTACTCTAGATCATTAGAGCTAAAAAGGTTTAAACGTCAAATTTGGTCACTAACCAAAAAATCCCTACCCAACAAGTCAAAATATAGTTCACTCCCCCATATATGTATGGTTTTAGGGAGTTCAATACAAGTCTATATTCAAAATTGTCATCTACATTTTCAGATACCTACTGTTCCCCCAAAAAGAAACATCTAAAAATACCACCAAAAAACAGACAAGCCCAGGATGCATTGAAGGGGAAAGAGAAAGAAACAAATCTGTCTACCCAGCTACAAGGTAGAATCTACAGGCATAGGCTGAAGAAAGGATGAAAACCTAATTGTATTATCATTCATCCACAAAGCAGTATCAGCCAACTCAAAGTAATGATAACACATCTAGAAATATTCCTTTCATTGTCATAGCTGGGAAAAGCAGTACCAAATTCAGCTCCCCCACCCTTAGCTCTGTTAAACTATAATCATTCTCATTTCTTATGTCTTCTACTCTCTTCACAACTTCATCAGATAAGAAACTATCAGAATTGAACGGATACAATATACTACCTAATCCAGTCCCATAATTTGCAACCTACCACTACCAAGCATAACCCTATGTCAACAACCATGTAAGGTTTTGCTCTTAGATGGGTAATAACTCCCCCTAACATGTTAATTAATCAAGTTTAAGCTATTACTTAGGATCGTGTTTGGAAGAAATCATAAAGGTCACCTATACTAGGGATGAGCAGCACATAAAGAACCACAGGTGACTAGTTAGCTTCAAGACAATCTTCGGGTCACAAAAAGACCTCAAATAACCACAGAAAGCTTGAAAAAGAAGAACAAAGCTGGAGGGATCACAATTTCTGATATCAAACTATACTACAAGGCCACTGTAATCAAAACAGTCTGGTACTGACACAAAAACAAACACATAGACCAATGGAACAAAACAGAGAGCCTGGAAATAAACCCATGTCTCTACAGTCAATATTTGACAAAGGGGGTATGAGCATACAATGAAATAAAAATAGCCTCTTCAATAAATGGTGTTGGGAGAACTAAACTGGTACATGCAAAAAAAATCAAACTAGACCACCAACTTACACCATATACCAGAATAAACTCAAAATAGATAAAAGACTTAAATATAATTCGTGATAGCATAAAAGTCCTAGTGGAAAGCACAGATAGTAAAATTTCAGCTATCCCACATAGCAATATTTTTGCCGATATTATCTCCTAGGGCAAGGGAGACAAAGGAAAAAATTAACAAGTGAGCCATGGCTGATGTGGCTCAGTGGACTGAGTGCCAGCCTGCAAACCAAAAGGTCACTGGTTCAATTCCCAGTCAGAGCACATGATTGGGTTGTGGTCCAGGTCCCCACTTGAGGGTGTGCAAGAGGCAAGTGATCAATGTATCTTTCACAGATCGATGTTTCTCTCCCCCTTTCTCCCTCCCTTCTTCTCTCTCTAAAAATAAATAAATAAAATCTTTTTAAAAAAATTAACAAATGGGATTACATCAAATTAAAAAGCTTCTGCACGGCTAAAGAAACCATCATCAAAATGAAAAGGGAACCAACTGCATAGGAGAACATATTTACCAATGATACATAAGAGATCTCATTTATAATAGGAATCTAATGAACAAAATAAGCTAATAAGCAAAACAGAACCAGAGACATGGAAACAGGGAACAGACTGACAACTGCCAGAGGAAAGGAGGGTGGGGGAGAATGGTGGTGAGAAGGGGAAGGGATTAGTCAAAGAACAGGTATGAATGGCCCATGGACGCGGACAAAGGTGTGGGGAATGTTGGAGGGGGTGGCAGTGGGCTGGGTGCAGGAGGGCAAAGGGGGAAAAACTGGGACAACTGTAATAGAAAAAAAGACAATCTTTGGTTCAAACAGGGTAAAAGATTAGAAAGTTGGTCTGTTACTATTTGTCAAGTATGACTAGGTGTTTATAATTTAATGGCTTAAATAAGTGATTTTCTCCCAGTCAAGAACCACCACAGCAGGTCATAAATTTGAATGTCTCAACATTCTCCCCATGGACTCGATATAGCCGTTTTTATTTTTAAAGTTGAAAAATGTTCACCATCGATATCTCTTATACGCTAGCCAATACAAGAATTTTTTCTAGGCTTTCCTAGACAAACTGTCATTCATGCTGGCATATTATACACTGACTTGTGTGTGCAGCTGACCCTTGAACAACCCAGGTTTGAACTGCACAGGTTCACTTATATGTGGACTTTAGAAACCTGTGTGTAAGTGGACCCAGCTCAGACCCACGTTTTCAAGGGTCCACTGTATTGATCTGGGTTTGGGAGTCCGTGTATGTGGAGGGCAGACGTAAGTTACATGCAGATTTTCAACTGTGCAGGTGGTCAGCACCTCTCAGCCCCACGCTGTTCAAGGACCAACTGTGCTAAGTAAACTCAATCCGGTAATAAAATACAGAGTACAAAAATATACTATATGCAGAGCTACAGTGTGTCCTGTATATTACAACTAGACACCACCTACCAAGTTAATATGATCTGGACATATGAACCATTCACACATACACACACAACTTAGTTTTAGGTGGATTAATTACTTAATATGACCTTAAGGTTTAAAGGCGACACTTTAAACTTTTTAAAATAATATATTATTATTTCCCCCAAAAGTCTCAAAGAGTAAGAGTGTGATTGAGTGACAGTGAGAGTGAGAGAAAGGAAGAATAAAAGAAAAAAGATACTTAAGAACTTACACTAAATTAATATTAACATTTCTGTTTATCACAACACCTCTGACACTTGTATCTGAAGAAAACAGAAGCCATGTCCTCCCCAAGCTCTCCTCCCAAAACTGCACAAAACAAGAAGGGAAAGGTAAAATCTACATAAAAACCAGGTCCTCAAAGTAACCTGAATACAGAGAATGCTGAAATTTCAAAATAATTGTTAGTAAAAGGACAAAAGTTATTAAATTATAGGGCCCAATCTCTCCTGCTCCCACCCTCTCCAACCCCACTGAATGGTTTGTTACAGGTGAGGACACACTGCTTAGAAGAAAGAAGACAGCAAGGGGCCCAAAGGTTTATCTAAAACTACTGGTATGTCCATTCTAAATCTGAAAATATTAAAAAATAAATAAATAATTGAGTAGATTAGAACACAGGGAGGGAACTTCAAAGTCCATGAGTTAAAGAGGCAAAGCACAATTTCAAGGGGTAGTTGAACAGCCTTTGGAACTCATAGTTCTGGAAAACAAAAGAAAGGCAAGCATGGAGAAGGCCTTTTGGCAGTTGGGTGGAAGATGGGAAAAGAAGCAAAATGACAGAGTCCCAAGAGACAAAAAAGAATCACCCAATCAGAGGTTCACAATTCCTTCCCCACCAAAACAAAATACAACAAAACAGCTATTATGTCTGTCCATATTACCCTCCTCTTCTACCTAGCCTAAATTCTTTTACTGAGGTCACAGCTTTAGGTTACACAATTATCTCTAGAGGGAATTTATCCAGATGACCACCATTAACATAAACAGAACATGTAAGGCTAGGGGAAGGTGGGCAATGAGGGTAAAATAACTGCTAAGTGGGAGAATGAAGGTCACTGTACTTCCTGGGCTCACTGGCTCATTAACATTCTCCATCTTGATTTGGGATTAGATACAGCCATGCATGCGACTGAGTTATTAGATGAAATGTGAATGTTAGGCAATCTGTACTGCTTCCAGGCCTAGTCCATAGTAATCTCCTGGGCACTATCTCCTTCGCCCTACCCTCTTGTGTACCCCTGCTTGATGCAGATGAACCCAGCAGCCTCTGAAGCCACACACTGAAGATGCCAGAGCCACAAGGCAGGAGACTGGGTCCCTGAATCCCTGCCCAAAGGAGGGTCTTGTGGCAATCTGATACACCTGATTTGGGCTTCACCCAGTGAGAAAGAAACCTTCGTCCTGTTTAAGTCATTATTTCTTTGGGGCTTGCTTGGGATAGCAACTAACAGTACCGTAAGTAATATAATATGCTGGCAAATTATTCTGTAGAGAAGCAGAAAAACCTTAAGTAATGACATACGACACAGCAGTTATGTATCAATATGAGAAGAAAGGTGGTAGCAGAAGTGGAATCTGCATGACAGAGAAATCGGCACAGATTCTAAAATCTGGTTAACGAGGGGTTAAAGTGCGTGTCTGAAAGTAGACAACAAAGACAGAGGATATTTTAAGAGATGCAAAATTGTTCCAAAAAGGGAAATATATTTATTGTAGAATAGTGTCTTTACTGTGAACAGAATTGGTCATAGAAATGTAAATTCTGAAAACTGACTTAACCACAATTGAAATACCACTGCACTGGGGAAACACGATGTGGACAAATGCATGGACAGGATGAAATGTAGTCTTTATTTTCATAAAGACTGAAGTTAAATTTGATGATTAGCTTTTATTGCTTGGTTGTATACAACAAATGTACTGACGTATATTTCATATGCATTAACTAGCTAATCTTCACAGCAACACACAAGGAAGACAACACCACAAGGAGGACAGCAGGACACATAAGGCTCTGTGACTTGCCCAAGGTCACAGAACTGGTCAGTGCCAGGAAGACTATTAAACCTTGCAGTCTTGACTCCAGAATCACATACCTGACCAGTATGCTAACATCCTGGAACTCTTGATCTACCACAGCAGGAAAGCAGCAGATGTCAAAATTATTTTAAAATCAAAAACCAGCAGAGAAACTTCATTTAGAATATAGAGGTAAGCAGGAAAAAAAAAGACAGCTACAAGGGTGGAAAGCCACTGCCTCTGGGGTGAAGAATGGAAGGGCAAGGGAATGCACTTATTAACTATGTAAGCAGTATTACTTTCATCTAAAAACCAGAGCTTCCACTTTTAAAGAAAAAAGACAAATACTACAAACATCATAATTTTGCTTAAGTCTAAACCTGCTGCTGCAGCTTTACTTTTTAAAACGGATGTAACAAACACCACAGGTTCCTTCCTACACCATTTCTATTCTCTTACAACATGGACTATAGCTAATCTTGCCTCCCCTCTACTTGCCAAAACCACAACCTCTAAAAGAACCACTGTATTAAAATCGACCAAGAACACTTACTCCTGCAAGATGCTTTTAGTTAAGAGTCAATGATAAATAAACAATTATCCCTAGTAGAATGCAAAACAACCATTAACTAATTGTCTTTAAACTAATTTCAAAGATAAATTATTTAAGACAATAAACTATTCATCTTCAGCAATGCCAACAGAAATAAATATCTTTAATTTTTACATGAAATCCATATTCATGTTAATGCTTTACTTGGCCATCTCTTTCTACCTTAGCTCACCTCTTGGGAGTCAGTCCTCAACTAATCTCATGGCTTTAAAAATTGTATACCCCCCAAAATTTACATCTCTTACCCTGACCTTTCCCGTTGAATCCCATATTTAGATGCCCAACCAACTGCCTTCCTGACATCTTCAGTAAATAGGTATCTCAGAGTGAACACAGAGTACCTGATTTCTAGGTATCGTCAGCTCTGCTCCTCTTCCTTCAGTCTTCCCATTCTCACCTAACAGCACCACCATTCAGAAGTGATACCAAAACCTGAGAGACGCCCTCTTTCCCTTCCACCTCTCATCAGCATTAATCCATCTTCAAGTTCTGTCAATTCTATCTATAAAATATATCCTAAATCTATGAACTTCTCAACTCCACAACTAATGCTGTAACCCAAGCCCCAGCATATCTTACCTAGTTTACTTCAATAGTTCCCTACCTGGTCCCCTTACCATATTAAGCCCCTTACCATATCATATATTACCAGCAAATCACATCACTCCCCTGCTTAAAACCCTCTTTAGATCTCATTGCATCTGTAATTAAGCACAAACCACTCACATGACCTGTAAGTCTATACATGATCTGGACACTTCCTCTCTCCCCCACCTCATTTTGTTGAGACTTCCCACACTCATCACTACTTCCTCAACTACGCCTCTTTCAGCATCTTGGACATGCCAAACCTTGCTCCCGCCTCCAAGTATTTGCATTGCCGTCTTCTCTGTGACCTTCCCTGAACACACATCATGCAGATATCAGCTTAAATGTTAGCCTCAAAGAGGCTTTACCTGAATATCTATCAGAAGTGTCTCTCCCTCTCCCTCCCTCCCACCCCCCCCCACACCATTGTGTTCTATTTTATTCATAGCACTTATGGCTACTGAGAATGATTCTATTTGTTTATTGTCTGTTTCCAATAAGCCCCAGGAATGAAAGGTAGATAAGCTGTCCTATTCCCTGCAATATCTCCAGTACTAACTAGAACAGTGCCTAGCACTTAATCATTTGCTAAACAGATTACACATACAATAGACAGACACACAAGAAGAAGGTAAAACAACAGCTTCCTTCACTCTACAGACTTTTGGTTTCCACCAACTACACAAGGAGATAGCTGAATAATTCTAAAAGTGGCTGCCTTCCTGCCACCGCTTCCTCTTTCATAGCACACACCCTATGGATCCCACCATCCCTTCCACTAAAGAGTAAAATGTTACTGGAGGATAGAAGACACAATAAAATGCCACAGAAGCCAACTTTCAAAAGGAAAGCAAGAAAGAAAGCAAAAAAAAGCAAGCACGAAGACCAGCTCCTACCTGCAACTCTAGGGCCTTAGATTTAGACGTTGAGAAGGGGTTGCGAAAGTTGCAGTACCGTACCACTAGTTGGACCACATCACTAACACGGCCTTTCCCTTCAGACTTCAGACTCCCTCATTCACCCCAAGTCAAAAGTAGGGTAAGAGTCCCCAGGGGCTCTGGTCTCCTCGATATTTAGAAAAGAAGAGACAATGCCAAGCAACTCATGGTAAAACTATAGTAGAGATGCCATTTGTCTTCAGTGTCCTCTATTTAGACTGTCCTTGGCATCTAAGACCTGCCCATTCTGGGCAGTGTCCCAGAGTGTTTCACTTCTGCTTTTCACCCACCAACCCAACCCCTTCCCCACACAGTCCCGGGCATCATGCCTTCGGGTCTATAGTTTCTGGTTTTCCACAGTGAGAGTAAAACGGTCTGATACACTATGCTAGAGCGTTTAGATGAACATAACGGAGGACCAAAGACTAAGTCCCCACCTTCTCATCCCATGTAATACATGTTGAGATGAATTTCTAAAGACCAGATACATCCTAATTGTAGCAAATGTCAGGGGGTAAGAAACCACGGAACACCGACAGGAAAGATTTCAGAAGAAGCAAATTCTTCTAACGTCCTCCAAATCGAACCACGCAAACTCAACTTCACTTCCAAGGAAATGAAAGTTTGAACGATGCCGAACTACAATTTTTCTCTTACCAGATTAACAACAACAACAAAAAATCCAAAAGTTTAAGACACACTCTGCTGGCAGAGCAGTGAACTCATGTATTTCTGGTGGGAATGCAAAATGTTACAACGCATAAGAACAAGAATTTTGCAATTTCTAGTAAAATCATGTATCACTCTTTAACTCAGCAACCCACCTTTTCAGCATCTACCTGAAAACAGACCACAGTAACACACTCACAACAAGGTATTCATTGTGGCACTGGCATTATTTTAGTGGCAGAAGTTTTGAAGCAAAGCAATCCCCATTGGTAAGAAATCAGCTGAAGAGCAGGAGCAAGATGACAACAAGAATCTTAGGGTGGTCGTGTGGAGGCACCATAAGATGCGCACGCTGAGCCACCACGGTGGCTCTAGGACCTACGGTCTTCAGAGGCCTGCCCGCGGCCAGTGTGGCCACGCGGCCAAGCAGAGGAGAAAGTGTAACTGGAGTGCCAAGGCTAGAAGGTGAAATACCACTGGGACTATTCAGATAAGGCACCTAAAAATTGTGTACCCCAAATTCAGGCAGGGGTTCCATGAGAAGCAACACCTGAACCCAAGAAGACAGCTGTTGCAACATCCAGTGCATCTTAAGAATTTCAGTGATTAGTCACGCAATAAATGTTCCGGTTTTTAAAAAGAAAAATTTAAAAAAGAAATTAGTTGAATAAATTATGGTATTTTCACAGAGTGGAGTACAATGTAGACAATAAACAGACTGAGAGATCTTTACCTACTAATCAGAGCTTAACTCTAGGATATATAGTTAGGTTTTATTTTTTAAGCAAGCAAAATACAAAATAATATACAATATTTCACATTTTATAGAAAGGAGAAATAAGAATAGTTTATTTATATATGTCTTACTTATATTTTTTCTATATTATGTATAAACAATTAAACAAATCTAGAACATGGGACATTCTAAAATCTAAGCTGGTGGCCAATCTTTTGCAAGTGCCTCAAAATGAATAAAAGTTCACAATATTCAGTGACACAGAAGGCTCTCTGAAGAGATCAGACATGTGACTCATGGATCCCCCTCAGCCATCACAGCAGAAGCCAAAAACAGAGACAAAGTTGTCTATCGAGGAAAGACCTGTGAAGGAGCATCATCTAATGGACTGAAGCTCCATGACATACTGAGAAGACTCACAAGAATCCTTTTCGAGAATATTATAGCAGCAGAAACACGGCCAGCTTAAACTGAAAGGGCTGAGAGAAGACAAAACGAAGGAAGACTGACAGACTACCAAAATTTTACAAGCAGGAAACAGGCTCCAACCAACCGAGCCGCCCAGCCAGGGCTCAATATGCACATTTTAGAAATGTCAAGCTGTTGTTCTAACAGACCTCCAGACAGTAATATCAAGTAAGTAGACTGAATTAAGGGCAGGGAGCTCAAGGACAGCTCAGAGCTGGATTTATAAATGTGTGTGGCATTTAAAACAACAGAATCAGATAAAATCAAACAGAGGGCAAAGATAGAAAATGAAGCAAACCCAGGACCGAACTCTGGTACATCCCAATATGCTGAGGTCTCACAGAGAGAAGCCAGCAAAGAAGACAGGGAACAGCCAAACCGATAAAAAGAAATTGATTGGTATAATGTCAGAGAGACCATTTTACCAGAATCTTTGAGACTAATTACAATTATTCTACTTTACGTAACCTTCATATGCTCTACTCTATGAAAGTCTCCCTTAAAATGCAAAAGCGGTAGCATTAATCTTGAAAAAGATTCCAATACTTATGGAACATACTCTAGAATAAGGACACTTTTCCATGACATGACTACAGTGTGATAAATGTTTTTAAATTTTACCCACAGATTTAAAATTCTACAGGAAAGTGGAAGAAAGTGAAAAGGCTGGACTAATATCTGGGCAAGGCATGGTCTGCGAACTACCTGCATAGGGATGGGGATAACAATGAAGAATAGCAAGAAGAGGCAGAGTAAAAAGGTGTGTTCACCTATTTTTACCTGTGCTGTTTTGCCCCTTGTAGCCTCCTGTTCCCACGGTAGCTACACAGTTTTGACAGCGTTTGATTCCAACTGATTTGTAGTGCCTTTTGCTGTCCAGTCAAGTAAGTTCTGTGTTTTACAAGTTTTAGTGAGACAGGTAATAACTATAAAATTATTTAAAACATTTCTACTAATTCCGGATTGATACAGGAGACTAAAAAGTTTACAAAGAGGAGAACAATGTATAAAGTTGTCCCCTCTCTCCTCCATTTTAGGTAAGAAGCACAAATCAACAATGGTTACAGTGTGAAAATCACAATCCCAAATTTGATTTCAGGGAACTGATTTCAGTTTCCTCTTTGTGGGAGCAGAGAAGAGGTAGATAGATAAACTACACTTTTATAAAAAGAGAATGTTGTTAAATGAGCAGCAATGGCAAGGAGTGACACATCGATAAACTAGTATGACCATGGCAAATTCACCCAGAAAGGATTTTTCTCCAACATGAAGAAGCAGGGACTTTTCACACCTGTGGAAGACTCACTGGAAGTATGCTGACAGTCCCCTGGCATGCCTTCATCCTCACGCACCACGGACACTGACACCAAACCTCCTTAGGGAGGGCAGCGCAGCTAGTTGGGCTAGACGCAGGAGGGCCAGGGCAGTTTTCAAGAAAGATACAAGAAAAAGAGGGTCCCCCAAGTTTAAAAAGAGAAAATAGTAGTAAACTCATGAGGATTTCTTCCCCTGACCTCCTCAGGTATATTTTTTCCTTTCTCCACAAATATCACAGATTTGTGATTATTTATGAGTGAAGAAACTCCCAAGTCTCTCCTGATTCATCCAAATACAGAGAATACCTGATTGCTTGCCTTGCACCTAGCAACCGAAATACCTTTCCTGGGGCCACCTGATTGAACCACCCAGTTGTCAGGTGGCTCCTTGTAAGGAAGCATAAACAGCTGCTGGTGTCAAAAGATGCTGTGGTCTTTGGACCTGCTCCCGATCTGAATTTCCACAACTCCTCACATCTCTCTGATGGAGCACAGTAATAGAACGGATGTCAATGGGAGATCAGCACGCACTCAGATTCCAGATTTTGAAAGGGAACAAAAATCAAACCCTCCATTCTTTGCCTCTTCATCATGTCCAACAACCAATGTGCTAGAAGCCAGGCTTTAACAGCCCAGCAAAACTAAATATAAGTCACAACTCTCAATATATTACTAAAATTTATCATACACTATAAAATGCTCACTTTGTATTTAAGTATCCATGCAGAGCATTGTCTTACCTTTTCTAATACAGATAAGTTCATGTACTCCACAGGTTCTTTCTCCACCTGTTAAAAAAAATTTTATTAGAAGTTAAAAATAGAAAATAACCTGACTTTGTTACAAAGAACCGTGTTAAATTAGCTTTTAGAAATTAACTCAGGAAAAGAGTTTGCTAATTCTTCTCTTTAAACCTCACTACATGAGTATGATGACCTGATATAGAGAATTTTCTTGGAGCCAAGATCTTACAAAGTCTTGGAATGAAGACATTTCATTCAAGAATTTATTTTAAATGGCGAGCTTCCCAAGAGCAGAAACATACCACCATCTCCTAAGTACCTCTTCAAGTCCTCTAGAAGGCAGCACTGCAAGAAAGGGCCCACTTTTGTGTCTGAGCATTAACACAGATAAGTAACTATGGAAGGGCCAACCCTGTAAAAATATTTTTTATACTTCTTCGCTACAC